>JAFVLL020013491.1:0-22226 GCA_021397915.2 Tor tambroides | reverse complement strand
TATATTGTGTGTGTGTGTGTATATATATATATATATATATATATATATATATATTATATATCTAACTTCTCAAAGCCAGATGAATATACAGAATTTAATTCCTCAGAATTAAATGCAGCCAAACAACCAGACAAGTAAATACGGTCTGATTATGATAAAAGATTCAATATAGTGAATCGTGAATGACCGTACGCACGCATTCCCTCGGCAATGCGCGAGTCACTCGATTCTACATTGCATAAGACTTTCTTCCCTTGAGACATCCAATGTAATGTGTAATGTTCCTTTTTTTCTATTTTCTTTTTAGGGACATTTACAGAATGAACACAGCCAGCCCCCTCAAGAGCTGACTGTGCGTGCTCTGCTCCAAAACAGACTAAACATAAATCGTGTGCATCCCCACCCCTTATTTTAGCGAGGGCAGGGAGAACGAGAGATCCAAAAGCAGTCTGCTCATATGCAAACAATATCAATCTCCTCAGAGAAAGATAGCTGCAGCTGCGAGCTCTCACTCAAAAGGGGAAGAGACTGCAGCGCAGGCTTCCGAACCTCGAGAGAGACCGCTAGATCTAGGGAGTGCAAACGGAGAAAGGGCGAGCCTATCTCCAACCCGTCCGCTAGATCCATGTGCGATCCCTGTGATCTCAATCGCCGCCATGCCTCAGCAGCAGCGGGACTGGAACTGCAAGGTCACAAGCACGGACACACTTCTCGAAGCGTGCCCGGCTGGAGAAGAGCATTTGCAGCAGGCAGAAGCACAATCAGCTCCCTCGAGAGCTAACTGTGCGAACTCCGCACCCAAACAAACAACAAATAAACTGTATCTCCACCCGTAACGTAGCGTGGGCAGGGAGGAGCACACAGTCTAAAATGCTGTCTGCTCTCGCCCTTATGCTTGTCGTTTGCCTTTGACATGGTTTATGCTTTTACTGGGACAGACAACAATAAATAGAACTGACACACAGAGTGCTTCGCTGAATAACAGAAGCGGCCGCTGTATCCACCGCACGTGCTTTTATGCTCTCTGGTCTCTACGTCACCCTGCCTGTGACGTCTCGCCCATCCATTGGGCTGATTACACACGTGATTCAGAGCGTGGTCACGCTGTAGGCGTTCCCAAAGTGTTTAGATGCAGCTTGAGTTCCTGAAGGGGACTTCCTGAAGCATTGAAAATCACAGCCATGAAATCCAGCAAACAAACTGAGCCGGAGATTGCAGATTCTACCCAACCTAAACGGCTTTGGCATCCATCTAAAAAAAAAGCTCTGTGATCAGAGGCATATTAAAGCATGGGTAAATCAACTAATCAACTTACAGTGTAAGGCTTGTCGCGTTCCATTTTCAGTTGTGCTCATTCCTGTTTATTTTCCTCAATCTGACAACCTGCATGAGTGTTGAGTCTGAGGAGGAGGGGGCATGATAATATTTTGAATTTGGACTGCACTACCCATTTCAACCGCAAGTTGATGTGACATATATTATGTGAAAAATATTACATACTACACCTTTAAGTACACTTAAGTGGCATTTTAATACATTAATATTACATAATGTGTAAGTGCAGTTATTTAAATATACTGTATACATACTCAGAATACAAGATTAGATTAAGATTACAAGATTGATTCCAATTAAGAACACTTCTTTTTCGCAAGGTTGGGGAAATGATGCCATCAATATTTTTGGTCAAGAAAAGAAAAATGGACTGCAAAGTTAGTATGTGTATATCTGCTAATAACCTATTCATTTTTTAAGAGTACAGTAGCATAGTGGTTTCAACTGGTGGGTCACAACCATTTCAAGGATGTTTATGTTGCATTTCTACAATAAACAGTTTTGGTACAATGGTGGCATGGCTTCATAGCAGACATGGAATGACAAAGCCAAGCCACCAACTCTGATTTCAATTGAATTCATGGGGTTTTAAGTTTCAGCAGAAGGTATTGTTGAGCAACAGCACAAATTTATTAAGACAGAAATACACAGAGCAAATAAGTGCTTCAATTTTCACATCTGCAGGATCAATTTTCTAATTCATTGTTGTATGGTGACTCTGCACGTATGTTTACAAACACAAAACTAATTTCAGCGGTTCAAGTGGTGCTGTTTCGGTGATTGCAAACAATATTATTTGTCAGGTGCTTTAACCCGCGGTAGGCCTCGCCGCCATTCCATTATAAATACAACACAGCGGTTTCCGCCAGGTGAATTTTTCGAAATCATTCCGCTTCATCTTTCATCTGAAGCAAATAAATACTTGCTTGTGTGTGTATGCTGAGGGCAGTTCTGCCCTGGAACATCACTGCATCTCAGAATACCATCTTAGCAAAAAATAGCCAAGTCAAATCAACACGACAGCATTAACCCTCTTTGACTGATGCACCCTGCGGCTCTCACGCATATTTTACCCTCCTTGGGTATTTACATACTACTGCTAGAATCACATATTCACTGTAATGTCAACATGAGAGTGGATGCTGGGTGCTTTCCATCACTTTGAGGGCACCTACAGTGCAGCAGGAAGAAAATAGCTACAGGACAGTTTTCAAATGGAAGTGCAGAAAACAACATGCAAAGCCAGTATTTCTTGATTTAAGTGCTTAACATGGTGGACTTACTGTATGTTATATGTAGAATATATTATCATTATGTAGACTACCATTGAAATATTCAACCACTGGAACCCCAGAGTCTGTCTGAAGTTTAACTGTAAAGCGGACTGTTTCCTGAACGCTGCCTATGAGTCATTGTTTATTCGTCTGCGATGCCCCAATCGCTTTGACTTCATTGCTATGCCAACAAGGAGGGTTTATGCAATGTTCTCTTCTCATACCTCAGCAGCAGAGCAGTAAAGCATGGTGAGAAGGCGGCCTGTCAGATGCCAGTTTGCTGTGTGATTAACATAATTAGCAAAGGTCATTCATATGCATAAGGTTAAAATGTTCTAGACTGATGCATGTGAGTTGTTTCTAA
The DNA here is from genome assembly GCA_021397915.2 of Tor tambroides. Lineage (NCBI taxonomy): Eukaryota > Metazoa > Chordata > Actinopteri > Cypriniformes > Cyprinidae > Tor > Tor tambroides. The sequence continues at coordinate 19,253 of JAFVLL020013491.1, read as the reverse complement.
CAAATACGAAAGGCTTCAATCAGTATTGAAGAGGCAAACTGTTTGAAATTTTCATTGGCATTGGATTTTTGATTGTCATTATAAAGGCAACTCTAATCAATATGGAAAGTCATAGTGCTGCACAAGTCAGAAAAACTCTACTGAGTTTGGTGAATGTAGCTTGAAAGATTTAAGAGTCCTTTAAACCAGAAATGTTGATCTTGGGTAAGGGATTTTGAAAAAGTTTGTACAATAACAATATGTGGCTTTGACAAGTAGCCAAATTTGTGTTTAATTTCATGTAATTTAATGCATTGATTTGGCATTAACACAACAGCATTAACAAATTAGTTCTCATTAAAATTCATAATTATTCCTACATTATTTATAATTATGCCTACATAACATGTATACATAGATTTCTAGCATCTAAACATGTAAAAGTGTTAAGTACGTGCAGTTTAGAAACTTTTTTTTTTTTTTTTGGATGGTTTATATTTTTATAATTTTAGTTTTAAACCTGCCCTGTAACCCCTCCTAAAATCCCCTAAACCTGTCTTATCTATCATATGGCTATCATATGGCTTCTAAAGAACTGTGTGGAGACGTGCTGAAATCGCGTTTGGTCTCGTACTGCATCGCGTCCCTTGTCAGTGTCGGGCACTTGCTTAGCAATTTGTTGCGATTAAGATCACCCATCAAGTGTTGTCAAAATAGCAACTGACTTAGACTGAGGTTTTCTCCGAGAGTTTTTGTGTTTATAGAATCAGATATATATGGCATGCACATTTATTACTAGGTAATCTCCTATTTGAAGGTGGGCAGAAAAGATGAGAAGTCAGATAAAGGGTGGAGGTGTATAAATTTCATCTTTTTTCTACTTTTTTCAGGCTGCATTTGAGGAAGTTACCTAGTATTAAATCTGCATGCCATATAAGTACATATCTAGTTCTTCTCACATAAATAATGCATCCCTTTTTCAGGTGTCTGCAAACCTCAGTCTAAGTCAGTTTACTATTTGACAACACTTGATGGGTGATCTTACATAGATTTTGATCTACTGAAGTCCAATGAAGAAACATGATTACAGAAAGACAGTATGTTCCTGTAAGGACCTTTCTGATTTTTTTTTTTTTTTTTTTAATTTAGCAAGTATTCTAAAAAAGTTTGTTTCTACATATATATATATATATATATATATATATATATATTAGTTAGGTTATCTCTTAGTGCACAACTACAAACTGCTTGGACAACCGTCGCAATCCTGAAATGGGAATCTCAGCCTTTTAAATTTCAATTTATTGTGTTTGTCCGTCTGAGGAGAATCTGTTGGTTTTGATATGTGAGTACTGATTTTGTTTCATTTCATGTTATAACTATATAAAATTATACTTTAAGACGTTTAGAAGCAAGTAAAAATTATTATTCCTTATCAGTATCATCAAGGGAAAAAAAGAAAGAAAGAAAATACTCACAGAGGATAAACAATGACTGTGTTCTTCGCTCGATACGGTGTTTCACAGGACAGTCCCTGTGCATATATATACCATAACTGATCTTTCTAAAGATGAAAGTGAGATTCATCCTCAAATCTACTTCTCAGACTAAACAGTAGGAGGCGCTGCAGATCTTCAGTCCGTTGTTAAAACTCTTAGACGTCTGTTTAGATTTTTACGTTTACATATTAAATCTCTATGATGTTTCGCTGTAAACAAAACGATAATTTCATAATTCTCATTTGTCTTAGAAGAGAAAAAGTTTTTTTTTTTTTATGAGAGAAAAAAAAAACTCAAGAGAGAAATCTCAGAAAGGACCTAAGATATATTTACTTTAATGATCCCAGTACTAATATAGATCTAGTTTGCGCATTATTTAGCCTTTTACAGCATCGTAGTGATTTGTGTCAGCTTTACACCTTCTAACGGTTGACCCATTGTGTTGCAACTTTAAGACATATTTGGATATCCATATTTTACTCGTCAATTTTGAGAGTACAACTGTCAATACATTGAGACAACAACAGAGAAAAGATAAAAGCCATATATTTTGTTTTAAATGACAATGCAAATGTGACGGACATTGGGTGTCCCACAGAAAGATGAGAAGTCAGATAAAGGGTGGAGGTGTATGACTTCATCTTTTTCTACTTTTTCCTTCAGGTAAGCCGCATTTGAGGAAGTTACCTAGTAATAAATCTGCATGCCATACAAGCATATCTAGTTCTCTCTCACATAAACACGCATCCCTTTTCAGGTGTCTGCAAACCTCAGTCTAAGTCAGTTTACTATTTGACAACACTTGATGGGTGATCTTACATAGATTTTGATCTACTGAAGTCCAATGAAGAAACATGGATTACAGAAAGACAGTGCATGTTCCTCAGGTAAGGACCTTTTCTTGATTTTTTTTTTTTTTTTTTTTAATTTAGCAAGTATTCGGTAAAAAAGTTTGTTTCTACAACTTTCCAACAAATCACTAAACTGTTTATTTAAATAAACAAAATAGGTATCAAACCTCAAAAACACATATTACATGGCTTTAAATGAATGTAATGTTGTGAATTTGTTACAAATAAGCTGTGTTTTTGCTTTCATGAAAAAATGAGGCCATTTATTCTCCCACATTGATTGACAGCTGATGACATTAAACAAAAGAAAAACCATCGTCTGTCTCTATAATGTGTAATAAAAAGTTCAAATTTACAAGAAGAGCAACAAGTGTCATATAAACTGGTGTCCGTAAATCATTCTGAGGTGAACTAGCATGAAAAAAAAAAGTAAACTTCCTCATTTCAACAGTTTGTTGTGAGCGAGTTCATTGTTACCAAACAATGTTGCATGGAGACTGCATGTGCTTGTCTTAAGAGTTCTTGACTTAAACACTCATTGTTTCTACAGCTTAGCAACGAAATGCAGCTGAATGTCATGAACTGGGTCAAATCAGGCAAAATGAGTATCGATGAAGTTCTGATTCGGGCTAACAATGGCACGTTACACAAGCAGAGGAACTTTGAGCTGGAGGTGCAGTATGGGATAAAACTCTTGACCTTAATGTTAAATGAAGCTTTAAAGATCTTACCAACTTTTTAAATATATCTTTCTATTGAGTTTTTTTTTAAATCATAAAATAGGTCAGCAAAATGGGTGTGTAAGTCATTCAGAGCACAGCTGAACTGAATTAGTCACATATTCTTCTTAAGAGTCTTGAAATGTTTTGACACAGTTCTTTTTAAGGAAATGATTTGTTGTTCAACCAGTCTTCGTGGTATGAGCCCTAATATTATGAGCTGCTCTTTATGGTGATTGTAATCAGTCCTAGCTGAGTTTTGTAAAGTGATATTTTGCAAAGAGGAAGTATTATTAGTTATTTCTTGGATTCTTTGTTTAGCATTATCACTGATATATCTCTGTTGCAGGAAAAACAGTCACAGTACAACTTTAGTGTTCGTAAGTTCAACCGTTACATATGGCAGAAACGAGTGCTGCAGGTATGTATCTACACACTGAACTGCTCTAATGCAGCTCTGACCTCTAGAAACCACATATAACAAATCTACACCTTTTTGCTTCAGATTGATTTCAGCACAAGCCTTTTGTGCAGCATCGAGAAAGGCATTGTGAAGCGGCAGCTCAGTTTTTCTGAGGTGAAAAACTGCCATGATGCTCCAGGTACCAGGTTTTCCATTTCATTTAGAGATCGGTCTGACTATGAGCTGGAAGCTGCGTCCTTAGAGGACAAGCAGCAGGTGAGAACATTACATGCTACGGGGATTGAATTTTAATTCTGTACCAGATCATTAATGGAATAGTTCACCCACAAATGCTAATTTACTCACCCTCAGACCATTCAAGATGTAGATGAGTTTGTTTGTTCACTGGATTTGAAGAAATTTAGCATTGCATCACTTGCTCACCAATGGATCCTCTGCAGTGAATGGGTGCCGTCAGAATGAGAGTCCAAACAGCTGATAAAAACATCACAATAATCCACAAATAATACACACCACTCCAGTCCATCAGTTAACATTGTGAAGTGAAAAGCTGCATGTTTGTAGGAAACAAATGTTTTATTAAGCCTTTTTTTATCAACTTTAAACCATTCCAGCAAAAGGTATCCATAATACTACTTTCTCCAGTAAAAAGGTGTCTCGTCTGAATCAGGAGAGAAATATGCACAGATCAAGCACCGTATATGAGTGAAAACAGCCCAAAACAGTTCTAAACAAAGATGTTGGTAAATTTATGGACTTTTCCACTGGAGAAAGCAATATAATTAATCAACATTTTGGCCAAAAGCAATGGTTTAAATGCAAAACGCCTTAATGAGGGATTTGTTTCTTACAAACATGCAGCTTTTCACTTCAAAAGATGTTAATTGATAGACTGTAGTCATGTAAATTGCGTGTGGATTATTGTGATGTTTTTATCAGCTGTTTGGGCTCTCATTCTGACGGCACCCATTCACTGCAGAGGATCCATTGGTGAGCAAGTGATGTAATGCTGCATTTCTCCAAATCTGTTCCCATGAAGAAAAAAAAAAACTCCTCTACATCCTGGATGGCCTGAGGGTGAGTGCATTTTTAGCAAAAACATTTCTTTAAATGCATATCAAATCTGCTGTCCTTTCTGAATCGTTATTATTATTATGAGTTTGCATGCCCATTTGATGATCATGCAAAATTATTTAATCAAACTGTGTTTCTGATGACTGTCTCACCCTCAGATCATGCAGCTGGTAAATCAGGTCATCTACAGTAACATATACAGCCCTCTTGTGAACGGGTCTGTAGAAGTGCAAACTTCACACTTGCCTCCAACTCCAGACAACCTCAAAGAGGGCCACCTTTTACTGCAGAGAGGAGGACTGGCATCATTCAAATGGAAGAAGTATGAATATTTTTAACTCTGTTTCATCTGCTTCTTGTAGACTAGTGCTTAGCAGTTGTTATACTAGTTAGACTGGAACATAAGTCACAAACATCTTATCACTTTCAAATCATCTTTAGACCATGTTTGTTAACATTTTAATGGTGCTTACTCACTAAGACAGGCATCCTGCTGACTCAAACTTTTTTAACAAACCCTTAACCATAAGTATTAAATTATAGTGTGCTACTTTTCTAAATAATATCCATTTTATTCTATTTTTATTTTTTTATTTTACCTAAAAACAGGTGAAAAAAGTTCCTTAGGTTTACATTGGATCATAAATAGGAACTAGGGGTCAGATTCACTAAAATCTTATAATGAAAGAAGTTAAGAAATTTCTTAAGATAAATGTGAAGTTTGTATGCAATCCTTGGAAAAAAAATCAAGTTGTCAAATATGTTCTTAAGGACATTCTATTTTTTTCTTAACAAGAAAATGACAGTCTTCGGAGCTATCTGATTGACCGAATGGCTGAAGATTCAAGAAAATCACTTCAAAGGCTGTCTTTTTGCACTGCCTGCAGATTACCGTAATAATCATAATAAACTATTTTTTGCTGCTTGACGGGTGTTCAGCACTTGGCCTCGCATTGTTTAATGCACAGTGTATTTTGAGTAGTTTGTTTATCCACCTTATTTTTCGACGTGGAAGAAAGCTGTTTTTTGTAAATGTGCGAGACTTCCGGTTCATTAGCCACTGTAGGGAAATAACGAGAAGAATAACAAAGTGCAGTAAAGAGTAAATCTGTTTGCACTACAAACCACTGTGTTCATAATTAAGATATTATATTAAAATAATATGGTAAGAAACACCAGTTTGCAATATCAAGCAGCAAAATGAGTTGTTTTGTGCAGCTAAAAATAGCTGAAAGTTATTGACACTCGAAGCCAGACACATTAAATTTTCCAATGGCCGTGCCCAATCTTACGGAAAAAATAATATGGATAGGCTAAAAAACAAACTCCCTATTTTGTAGCGCTGTTACTGAATTTTGAATTTAAGTTCATTGGTGTTCATCGATCATTGGTGTGTCACTTCAGAAAACATGCACATCCCTGGTATAGTAAGATGTATTATATTAATCTGAATAATCTGAATTAATCTGAAATAACCTTTGGGGATTTAAGACACGTTTGAGGCTATTTTAATCGTAAGAAGTTATTTTTGTTGATTTTTAAGGTCCTTTTTAAGAATTTGAATTATTTTTTTTTAAGTGAAAAGTATTTGTGGGAATACAAAATATTCTAAACATTTTTCTTAAGAAAGGAAATATAAAGAAAAAATATAAATTCAGAATAATTTTGTATATTGATCCGTGAATCCAGCCCTAGGATATCAGCAACAACCTTGCAACCACATCAGACACCCTCCTCTAGCAATAATCTAGAAAACCCTAGTGAACTCATAGCAATGTGCCAAAAAACGCTTCAGGGCCTGCATAGCAACAGTCTGGCGAACACACAGTACAACCTAGCAGTGTCACAGCAAGTTTTGTTTTGCAAGCACCACATTTCATTTTCTTTTTTTGCGGAATTGTTTTGTTCATAGTTTATATAGAAAATATTCTGGCAGTAGAAGCAGTGTGCAATTTGTACAGTGACTTTCAGGGGAATTACTTTTTTTTTTTTTTTTTAATATTGACACTTCTAGACTTTTTAAACAAGCTGTTTTTTTCTGATATATTTGTGATATGGAAATGTCTAAGAAGTTAATAATTAATGACAATTAATGACATTAATAAATATGCAACTTGTCGAATTTATTTTTGAAACATTATATATATTGAGAGCGAATTTTGTAAAATCTGTGTACACAACTGCTCAAAAGTTTGGTTCCAAAGTTTTGAAAGACAATAAATTTATTTACTGCAAAAATGCAGTAAATTGATGAAATATGACAGTAAAGACATTTTTAATATTAAAATATGGTTCTATTTCAAATAAATGCTTTACATTTGAACTTTCTGTTCCTCAATAAAACCTGGAAGAAATGTGCCTTTCAACACTGACAATAATAGAAATGTTTCTGGAGCAGAAAAATCAGCATTTTCGAAAGATTTCTGAAGGATCATATGACACTGAAGACTGGAGTTATGATGCTGAAAATTTAGCTTTGCATCACAGGAATAAATTACATTTTATAATATGATTGAAAACAAATATTTTAAATTGAAATAAAATTTCACAATATTACTATTTTTACTGTATTTTTCCCTTGGTGAGCATATGAGACTCATTTCAAATCTTAATTAAGGGGGCTTCCTGATTGTGTTCCCCAATTTTCTACGGTCAAACAATAAAAAGTTGCAAATATATATATTTGTAAAGATGATGGTATGTTCTGCACTCTTAGATACGAGGCTAATCTTCAGACTGGTCAGCTGACCTTGTTCCCAGTTGCTCAGCAGTCTGCCGGCAGTGATGCAGGTGTGTCCGTTTCTTCCAACGAGTCTGTCTGGAGTCTCTCAGACATTTACTCCAGTGTGGATGATATCAGGTGTACTGGGGGTGATAGGGCAGCTCTTGTCATCCATCTCTCTGACGGTAATGTCAGGGTGGACACCCCCTGCAACACCGACACCTTCACGCTGCACAATGACAAGAATGACTTTGTGTGAGTAGAGTGCGCTTTCAGTGACTGATCTTGACCTTTCAGTAAATAATAGTTAAGAGTAAATGATTGTGAGACCGAAACTTTTTTTGGTCTTTGTCAGGTTCCGAATACCAAAAAGCGACCGTGCGACCCCAGAGGCCATCACAAATGAGCGCGATGCATGGGTGAAAGCGATCAAACAGCTATGTGTGGACTGGAAACGAAAATCACAACACTTTTATGAAGCCCCGGAAAAAAAAGTTCTCACTGATGTTACAGAGTCAGAAAGTAAGACACGGAACAACCACGTGCCGCTCGCACCTCCACTGGTGCCACCTTCACTGAGACCACGCTTGGCCAAAACATCCCCGAATGTTCCTGCTGCTTTTCCAGCAGCACCAGAGCCAGAAACCGCTTCCCTGGAAGCATCAGAAGCAGAACCGAAGCCAACCCTTACAGCACAGAGCAGAGCTGCACACAAGCCAGACTGGATGCCCTCAGCAGTGCCAGTGACCTCACCAGCGGCCACGTGCTCAACACCGGCTCCGTTTGTTTTGCCCCCGCCGCTGCCTGTGCCGTCAGCAGCGCCAGGTCCTGTCCCTCCTGCCCCTTTGCCCCCTCCGCTGCCCATGAAATCCAAGCCGCTTTCAGAGAGGACGAAAGCTTTTCACTGGGACCTGGTGGCTCAGGATAAGGTATCAGCTTATGCATTCTGTTTTATATTTGGAAGGGCTCCAGATGTGGCAGATTTTTGTTCAGACCAGTCTCATTTAGATACTAGTATAGTTATTATGAATATTCTTCATTATTTTTTTAATTTTATATTTTCTGTTTTCATTTTAATTTTAGGTAACCTTTTAGTATTTGTGTATTTTTGAATGTATCTATTTTATGAATATTTTGAATTAGTTTCATACATATATATATATATATTGTGGCGGGAGGAGCAAACGACAGACACAGTGGGTGTGGCGTCAGGCCTCGGAGAGGCTTTTATTAACAGAAATAATCAAAATAAAGTGTCCAAAGGGAAAAATGTGGCCAAAATAACAGGGAATCTGGTGTCCTCGCTGTGCTCGGGGATTTGTGACGGAAGGGCAGTGTTCGATGAGGAAGGGTCCAGGGAAGGGGCGGAGTCCGGTGGCCGCACGCGCTCCCCTCTCCGGTCCGGGGCGCGAGGGGCGGCGGCTTCTCCTAGCGGCTCGGCTCTCCTGGGGCCCACGGCACTCTTGGGGGATCCCACGGCCCGGCCTCCTGGCCGGTCCACCGTTACGGGTGCGGCATCATCCGGACTCACGGGTCCAACGGCTCACGTCGCTGGTGGCGGCTGGAGTCCCTCTACGCTCCCTTCCTGGACCCACGAGGACACCAGCGTGCATGCACGGGGGGAAGAGACCGGTCTCCCGAGGAGAGGCGCTCCCGGCATTTAACGGCGGCGGTGACGAGGCCCCATTCAATACAGGTGCGCCTCATCACACGCCGCCAGACCGGGCTCGTTTCCGCGCCCCTCCTCTCCCACACGCCCACTCCCGTCGGGAGCCTGGTGAAGGGCGGCGAATAAGGGACGGGGTGGTGATGACATGAAAGGGGGGAGGCAGCCAACTCGTCACAATATATATATATATATATAGAGAGAGAGAGAGAGAGAGAGAGAGAGAGAGATGGATAGTTTTTCTTACTTTTAGGTAACATTGTAGTAATTATGTTGCATCTTATATATATATCACACACACACACACACACATATATATATATATATATATATATATATATATATATATATATATATATATATATATATATATGTATATGTGTTTTTTTTCATTCAGTAAATTAGATAGAAATGAAAACTTGAAACAAAATACGTAGTTATAATTTCTTTATATTTTTTACTTCGGTCAATGTTTATTTTATTTCAAGTAAATAAAACGTTTTTTTTTTAAAATAGTGTTAGTTATTTTAGTATAAATGCATTTTGTACAATATCAAAATTGCTAAATGAACTGTTTAATTATTTAAGGTGATGAATTATGAGCATGTATTTGAAGAAGTCTCTTTTGCCCACCAAGGGTGCCTCTGTTTGATCAAAAATTAAAAACAGTAAAACAGTAATATTGTGAAATATTATTACATTGGAAACTAGCTTAAATAAAAAAAAGTATATATTTTTTTCTTTTTAATAGTTGTAATTTTAGTTTCAAGTTTTAGTTATAGTTAAGTACAATAACCTTGTTTGACACAAAAATTGGATTTAAAATGCAAATGACCATTTTTTATTTTGGTGAAAGGAAGCTCCTACATGGGACTCATTTTTGTTAAGTGTGTGTGTGATGGTGTTGATTGCTTATGAATTCACTAAAAAGAGTAATTCAGCATTGCATATTGCAATCGCAGCATGGATGTTTCATCAGTGAAATGGTTGTTGCCCTAAATCTGTTTCCTAATATGTGATCATTTTTACGCCCACTAAAGATCACTTGCATTCAAGGCAATGTCTTGATATGAAATAATACCATATGAAATAATGGAGTATTGACTGTTCCCTGCGTTTGCAGATCGAGAAGTCGATGTGGGCTCGCAGGAACCCCAGGAAGATTGAAATTGACACCTCGCGCTTGTATGAGCTGTTTGGAGTGAGAGAGACGGGCCGTGTCGGCACATCAGAGTCCATCAGTACTATGGAAATCATGTTGAACTCAAAGATCGCTCACAATTTCAGTAAGTATTTATACATTTTTGAAGAGCTATTGGATCTTTTATTCAGGACTATGATGTTTTCACCTCTCAGGTCATTAGCCAAAATCTTTAAATGAAAACTACCCTTTCACCCTTCAAATGTCTAAAATTACAACCAGGATATTCTTCAAAAAACGTTTGGAAAGGCTTGAGGACGAGTAAATGATGGCAGATTTTCATTTTTAGGCAAACTATTCCTTTAAAGGAAGAGGATCACGGCCTTATGTTGTTGTTCGAGGAGAAATGTCAGGCTGTGGCTCGTTATAAATGGTGTATTTGTTGCAGAAGTTGTGGAATCAGTCATGGTGGGTGGGTTATTGATCTCTGTGGAAGGATTAGAGCAGCAACAGAGAGGACCATTAGAAACCTCTCGTGGATTGACTTTGAATAACAATAGATCTGACAAAACAATTTGCACATAGTTTAGTCCTCAGTAGATTTTATACTTTGAAAAAAACACTATGAATTTAAAAGCAAGCTTTTTAGCAGACAGCCACACCGGTTACGTTATGTTTCTTATGCTTATGTGTTTATTAGATGCGTTTGCTAAGGCAAACCTCACTGTTAGTGTTGTTTATACTTTTTCACAACCCAGTTTGTGCTTCAGACATGAATAAAAGCTCAAACTGGGGGACTTATTGAGGAGAGGTGTGCAGGATTTTTACCTGGGACATGATAAAACAGGCAAAGATTGTAATTTTATTGATGTATTTTCAGCTTTTCCTGTACTGTACAGCTCATTGATATATATATATATATATATATATATATATATATATATATATATATAATATTGTGAGCCCAAAAGTCTGAGATCACATTGAAAATCTGACTCAAAAGCTATTTAAAGGGATAGTTCAACCAAAAACGAAAATTTTCTAGCCCTCCACTTGTTCCAGGCCTGCATGAGTTTCTTTTTTCTGTTGGTGTTGGTGACTAAAACTTTCACTGTAGCCAATGACTTCCATAGTATTTTTTTTTTCCCGTACTGTGGAAATCAGTGGCTACCATCAAATGTTTGGTTACCAACATTCTTCAAAATATCTTCTTTTGTGCTCAACAGAAAAAAGAAACTCATATAAGTTTTTGGAACAACTTCAACAAATAAATATTATCACGTAAAATTAATTTCAATAGTGTGCACTTCTACTAAAACTAAAATGATTAAACATTTTTTTTCAGTGATTTAAATAAAGCAGAATGAAGTAAAATATAGAAATTGATTTAAAAACAATTAAAACTTGAACGAAATTTAGAAATGTTGCACTGGCAATGTTGCAACTAAAATAAAACTAAATTTAAAAAATGCAATAAAAAAATTGAAAGTAAAAAAATTAACGCTGTTTTTACGAATATATAAAAACAAAAACTAATGAAAATGACAAAAGCACATAACAAAATTACTAAAACTTAATACAAAACAAAAATATAATAATAAAAGCTAATTCAAAATATGAAGAAACGCTATAATAGTATATAAATAATACTAAAACGACACTGTAACAGATGATTGAAATTCTGAGTTTTACTTACACTGTTATGCTGGTAATGTGATTTGTATTAAATTGGAAAAATGGAAAATCATGCAAACGTTTTGACCATACTCTGTAGGGCATTTAGCTTTCTTTGAAAATGAAATTAAGCACATACAGAAAAAATGCTCAGCAACAGTTTACATATTGACAGAAAAGATCTAAACCTGATGATAACCTCAATGTCTAAACATAGAAAACACAAGCTACATCTAGGTGGCAGTGTTGCATTAAACTGACAAATCAACTACTTGGAAATTGCAGCACAAAAAAGTTACTGCAATATTCCTGTGCCCTCCAAGTGATACTAAAGCATGGAATATGTGGATTCATCACACTGGGTTTCAAGTGTTCTGTTGAAAATAACTCTTTGTGGTGCTTGTTTCCTAGAGGCCAAGCTTTATCATAGATAAGAAGCATGTTGATGTTCTCTTAAGCGTGTCAGAAGCAGCACAAAGCATGTGTTATTTTTCAGCGCCTTGTTTATTTTTTATGTTATGTTTGCTGCTGGACTTGAATAGCTTTAGAAGCTTTGTAATGCTTTTTCACATGGTGTTCACTGACGTAAAAAAACAAAAAACAGTAAAGATAAAACTGATTTGCAAATGGAAGTAGGTCCTTGTGATCTCAGCGGTTAATATTTAAAGCACCCTTAGAAGTGTTATACAAATTTGAGGCCACGTTTTTGTGCTTGATTGTTGGATTCTAATGGACAGCCATCATTTTATGTCCCTAAAGTGCACTTAAACTAAATTGCGGGTTGAAAAGGGTTCCCGTTACCTTGCGCATGCAAAGTTTTGCACCAAAACAAGACATTTCCACAAATTTTTCATTCTGTTTTCACCTGAGCACTTCACAAAGAGGTAAATCAAGGAAGAAAAGAGATTGGATTTCAAAAGCGGGCGAATCCCTGTAAATCTGAACAAAAACAACAACACCGGCAGCAAGCAAACCGCTGTGAGTTTCTCACGCAGGTGCCTCAATTAGGGAAGCGGTATGAAAAATGCATGGCACCCTTACTAGCCTGTGTGTCAGCTATCTCTTCCCTTCCAAGTGTCCTCTTCCTCTTCCCCTGTCTCTGACAAGTTGCGGCGGTAGGCAATCAGTGCCCAGAGCAGCCCCCAGGCAATTTATCTCTCAGCCAGTCTAACACGAAGGGGCAAAGGGCTATGGAGCTCGGCAAAATGATAATGCCTCCTCAGATGAATATTGCATGTTGATCAGTAATAACTCAGCCATAAAACTCCCCCGACTGCATGGAAAAGGGGTGATTGAGCTCGTAGGGGCTCTTGTATGATGTGAAGGAAATTCTTGCATGATTTACCCCATCGCGATTGTTCCGTCATTTACAACATCAGTAATATAACATACACTGTTTATGTACCTTTAAGGGTTTCGGTGAAGCATTGCACAACAAACCGGCGGTTAGAAATGCGGTGCCTTAGCCGGGTTCATTACCACGTAGCTTTATTCCACAGAGGCACAGACACTGTAGCAGACAAAGCTTAAAGTTGCTCTGCGCGCGGATGCCTATGTGGTGAAAATACAGATGGAGGAGCTACGGATTGTGCATTGCACTTGTGTCTGAGTCTTATCATGAATCAGCTTTCCATCTGTAAGTAGTATTTTCAGCTAAACTTTGCCACCCCCTTGTGTGGATAAATAAACAAAACGATTACAAATCATTGCTCAGTGAGGTTTATTTGAATATAGAGTATGTGATGATATTATCTTTGCTCCAAAACATGGTGAGTGACCCACACAAGCGGTAATTTAAAACACTGTGCACACAATACTGTTCAAAAGTTTGGGGTTGGTCTTTTTTTTTTTTTTTTTTTTTGAAAGTAGTTACTTCTGCTTACCAAGGCTGCATTTGTTTGATCAAAAATGCAGAAAAAAAACAGTAATATTGTGAAATGTAATTTCAATTTAAAATAACTGTTTTCTATTTGAATATATTTTAAAAAGTAATTTATTCTGGTGATGCAAAGCTGAATTTTCAGCATCATTACTCCAGTCTTCAGTGTCACATGATCCTTCAGAAATCATACTGATATGCTGATTTGCTGCTCAAGAAACGTTTTCTTCTTATTTTTACAGTTCTGCTGTTTAATATTTTTGTGGAAACTGCAAAACATTATTTTTCAGGATTCTCTGATGAAGTTCAAAAAACAGCATTAATTTGAAATTCATATATAAAATAAAATAAAATAAAATATAAGTGGTTTGGAGAATGGATAAAAATAAAATAAAATAAATTAAAATAAATTAACCATCTGTCCACAGTGTCCTCTGATAAGAGGTTTGTAAATTAAATATAAAATTTAAAATAAAATAAAAATAGCCAGAGACTCCAAACTTTTTAACTATAGTGTGTATATTCTAAAAAAAAAAAAAAAAAAACATTTAAAAAATATTAAAAACCAAAATTCACATTCCTGATCCTTCAGAAATCATTCTAATATGCTGATTTGCTGCTCAAGAAACATTTCTGATTATTATCAATGTTGAAAACAGTTGTGCTGCTTTATATTTGTGTGGAAATCTCTTTATAAACAGACTTTAAAAACTCTAAGCCTAAGCAATATCACCACTGTAGGGTCTTGGAGAAATACAATTTTTTGAGCTTTGATAATTTTAGTCTTTTTTCAAATTTGTGTATGGTATATAACATTTTAAATGGTCTGGCACCTTTTGTACTTCGTGATTTTGTGCATTTTCGCTCTACAGTCTCTGTAAGATCTACTAGATCATCATCTATTAGTGACTGTGTTGTCCCTTTTCATCATTCTGCCTTTGGGTTATCGTCTTTCTCCGTGAAAGCTATTATTCACTGGAACACTCTACCAGAAGACGTAAGGATGTGCACATCTATTGACATGTTAAAATTAAAACTAAAATCTCATTTAAAAGTCAACTCAAATCTGTAAACATTGACTCGGTTGTGGTTTAACTGAAAGTTGTCGGTTAAACCACAGCCGGATTGAACGGATGTGTATAAGTATTACCGTACTGTATGTGTTTGTTGTTTTGTTTATTTGTGATTATGATTACCTGCCAAGGGACTGCGAATGAAAACTAGCCATTGGCTAAATTCGGTACAATGCATGAAATGGAAACATTTATGTTAAAATTGTACGTGGTCCCTTTTCAAATAAATTTTAATAAATAAATCATGATACATTATTTTCTTTGATGAATAGAAAGTTCAAAAGAAGACCATTTATTTAAAATAGAAATCTTTTGTAACATTATAAAAGTCTTTACTGCCATTTTTGATCAATTTAATCCATCCTTGCTGAATAAAAGTATTAATTTGAGTAAAAAAAAAATAAAAAAAATTACAAACTTTTAATTGCATCAGTGCATGTGTAGGCAGTGGGCAGTGTTGGGAAGGTTACTTACAAGTTACCCTATATAAAATGTAATAAGTAGTGTAACTATTTCAATTACTTTATTAAAGTAATATAACTGATTGATTACTTTTTGATTACTTAACAGTTAATGAGTTAATCAACTCAATCAACTTTCAGCGGCAATGTGGATTGATGTAATTGTCAGATGTGGTGCGCTGCAAATTTAAACAAAAGAACTAATTGAAAGCATCAGAATAGCGACGCTTTACTAAAATGTCTTCAAATGGCAGGAGGCATTGTGCACATCAAAAATGTATTTTTTTTTTACAGAAAATATTCAGATGTGAACACTTTTGTAATCGTTAACATTTTCATAAGTAACTGTAATTTAATTATTTTTCCTCAGTAACTGTAACAGTTTACAGTTACATTTATTTTGTAATTAAATTACTTAAAGGCCATTACATGTAGCTAGTTACTGCCCAACACTGGCAATAGGCATAATGCCTTAAAAGGCAGCTGCCTATTTAGGTATTTGGCAGTGAGACAGTGAGGCAGCTCACTAGGTTTTGGAACTGATCCATTTTGTTCATTACGACTACTTATTTGGAGTCTTGATATAATTTAACAAGTGTATGTCCTAATAATGTGACAAACGCAAAGACTAATCTGCTGCCAGACACTTCTGAGGACTCTGAGACTTGCAGCCATCATTAGTAGCAGGGCTTTTATCCAGAGGACAGTTTTATTGCTTAGAGGTTGCTCTTTCTTGTCTCTGGAGACTTAAGATGAGATTTCTGACTTTTAATTGCAGAATTTGGTGTCTTGAAAAATCTGAGCACGGTTTGAGATTTCTTTTTAACTCTAGAGCTGACACATGTAAAATTCTAGATTACTGATTCTTCCTTTGCTCTTAGTTGATGTCTTAGGATATCATTAGTTTTTTCTGCCACAGGTATGGTTTTGTATATACAAAAGTTTGAGACTACATGAAAGTCTTTGAAAGTGGAAGTGACGTGACATGTGGCCAAGTATGGTGACCCATACTCGGAATCAGTGCTCTGCATTTATCCCATCCTAAATGCACACACACAGTAGTGAACACACACCCGGAGCAGTGGGCAGCCATTTATTCTGCGGCACCCGGGGAGCAGTTGGGGGTTCGGTGCCTTGCAAGGGCACCTCAGTCATGATATTGAGGGTGGAGAGAGCGCTTTACATTCACTCCCCCCACCTACAATTCCTGCCGGACCTGAGACTCAAACCCGCAACAAACTCGAACCCGCAACCTTTGGATTATGAGTCCGACTCTCTAACCATTAGGCCACGACTTCCCGACTTCCTTGTTTATTCAAACAGGAAATGATCAGAAAGCTTTAGTATTTTGGAAAATATTCATTTCATGCTATAGATTTTCTTTACTTAATAAGAATAATTTCCTATTCTGCAGATCGTATTTCTACGTCACTCTTCAAATGAGCAATTTTGCATGTGAACTTTGTACAAAAAGGTCAGATTTTCATGCTGCCATTGAAGCACAAGATGCTCTTTGAAACATCTCATATTATCCCGGGTAATGATGAGTGTTGCTTTCATTAAAGCTGAAGTACTAAATATTAAGTCATTCTGCAATTGATGTAAACTTGTCATTTAACCCTTTCAGTCGTTTTACTGATAAAGGGCATTTTCACCAATGATCTTGTGTGTATGTTCTCATTTTTAATCATCTTTCTTTTGTATAGAGGGCTATAGCTAATGGCTTTAAAGTGAACAGCACCCTTTGAGCCCAGTCCTTAAACAATGATGGAACCACAGTCTTCTTAAATAAAGCAAAAATTTCTGCCTGTTTCTGAAGGGCTGAATCATAGCCCTCCGTTTCAATGTATTTTTTGCTCCCACTGCATATACAACCCGTAAAGAAAATAAATAGCTAATTGAAAACCTATGATTAGAGTCGCAATTATGGCTTGAAAACCTTTCATATGGGTCTGGCTGTTCAGCTGGTGGTGAATCAGGAGGAATGGTAGTCTGAAGTCCCTGTTGACTCCTACAGCTCTGAGCAGTTTTTAGTGCAATCACACACTTAGGAAATAAGGCACACAGCATATAATTTTACAAAAGTGGCACATAAAAGCACAAGGACAAAATGACATGTTAGTGATTTTTGTATAGAATTTAAAGCTACTTAAAGAAGCATTAAATAAAATGCCTTGTTTTTTGATGATAGTCCAGTCAAAATGCTATTATTACTAATTTATTATTTTTGTGGTGTAGAATTTGTTTTTTTAACAACAGTTAAATAAATAATTGGCTTTGAATTTGTCATTGTACTAAAGCAAATTTTTAAAATGTCATATTTACTTTTTATTAAGAGGACAGCATATCTGAGATTAATAATGAAGTCTTTTATGCTCACAAATGCTGCTTTTATTTGACCAAAAATACAGTAATATTCTGAATTATTACAATTTGAAATAACCGTTTTCTATGTTAATATATTTTAAAAATGGAATTTATTTTTGTGATGCAATGCTCATTATTTACATTGTTTATTATTTTAGAAATCTTAATTATTCCAAACTTTTGACTGCCTATGTGTGTGTGTGTGTATATATATATATATATATATATATATATTATATATAATATGGGTCAAAGACAAAAAGGGTTTAAGCATAAAAACAATAAGTGTAATACTGCTTTAATTGTTGTTGTTTTTCCCCCAAAAAATTTAAAAGTTTTGTTTAATTCAATTACAAAATAAACAAAATAAAATCATACATTTTTCCCTGATTTACAGAAGACACCCACTAAAATGTCATTCAGTGTAACAGTCTTGTCAGGCATATTTACAACAAAAATCAATTTATGACATATTAAAAGACTAATTACTTTCACCCCAGATAATTAGTTGTAATTTTACATTTTTAAAATTTGCCACTATCCTAGATTTTGCCTATTTGTCAGTAAGAATTTTTTACTCATTTAAAACAGAGTAAAATTTAATATGCTCCCTTATTCTTTTATATATTTTAATATGTACAAGTCAAAATAAGCGTGTTGTTTGATTTTTTTTTTTTTTTTTTTTTTTAAATAAATATTGTTACACTGAATGACAATATAACATTATTTCAACCAAATTTTGACATTTTATTATTAAAACCTTAAAAGTAGACACTTTAATTACATTTATCATATTATCATATATATATATATATATATATGATTGTCATGTTAATTTGTACAGAACTAAATCATTTTCTCTCAAATGTTTGTTGTTGTAAAATCATGAACCACCCTTCATTTTTGTCTTGTCGAATATCCTGCTTGGAAATAAGTCATCTTATAGACACAAACATGATCGTGAATAATAAATACTCAATCTGTTTTGTGTTTGTGAAGCTGTTGATATTTATGAATGTTGCGTGGCCTTCCATGTTCATAAGAATGGGTGAAACCTTCAGATGTAGATTTTCTCGCTTGACTCATTACTGAGATGAAATAATGTCAGCGATGAAAGACCCTTCTTTTCGTAATAGATTGAATACCAATTTGTTCCAGATTCTGCAAACAAGAAAAATAGGCTTAACATTGTAATTGTACCCTTGAACCTGGTGCCACTCAAAGTGTGAATATGTTGCCGTAATGAACGTTATCCCAGCCGCCACGGCTCCCATTATTCATTCCTTTTTTATGTTTGCAACTTCAGCATAGCCAGGTTTATTAGATAAAATGAAATTCCCATCAATTCAGGTTTTGTACAATGCAAATCAGCATGCATCTGGCCCTCCTTGGTTCGTGTAGAGAGAGGTAATTAAGCACACAACCCTTTTGTCTTCAAAATGCGCTTGGAGGTTTTCATCGCAGGTGGGAAGAGCTGCTGTCAGGAGAGATTGTTTCAAGTGTTGCTCAAGACTGAACGTTTATGTGTGTGTGTGTGTGTAACTTTATTATGTGTCGTCCCCACAGATATTTTCCTCAAAAGTTTCCCTGTGCATCCAAAAGAGCTCAAGGACAAATTGTTGATTATAAATGAAGAGGAAGGGGGTCTCTCCGACGAGCATATTGCCTCTCTCAGGAGGTAAGAGTTACATGGAGACAAAGCAGCCTGCCAAACGCCACACCTG
>JAFVLL020013490.1:0-36194 GCA_021397915.2 Tor tambroides | reverse complement strand
CTGACTTTTATTCTGCCTGACAGAATTTGTACTGAAGGCGGAGCAATTTGGCCAATCAGATGAAAGGGGCGTTTCAGCGCCTTTCACGTGTGCGAATGAAATATCGAAGCTATAAACCGATTTGTGAAGCCAAACGAAACATGAGAAATCAAGCCAAAATTTCGTTTTCCGTTTGTTAAATTAAACAAAAATACGAACAAACGAGCCGTCTTCTCATTTCTCGTTATTCCGTTCCAAATAAGAAATGAAATGATCAAAACGTACACGGATCTGTAATACACAAACCTTCTCCTCCTTCCCCAGACCGCATGCGTGTCATTGTGTGGGTGATCTCCATGGTTACAGGCCTTTGATCTTGTCCTCTTACGAGGGACACTAGTGAAAAACAGCATTCACATAGAGGCTTTGTTCTCTATAGAAGGTTCGATTGCATCAAGTACAGGTTGGCTGCAAGTACAAGCTAAACAAGACACTGATTTAATCTGTGTAGGGAAGCAGTTGTGTGTGGATGTGTGTTTGCTAGCAACCAGACTATGAGATGTGTACAGACTGCCAGAGATTTTACAAGAAAAGCATGAGTAATGATTTCTATGACGGCTGCTTGATTAACATTAGTTGCCTTAAAGATGAACTGATGGAAATTTAAATAAATAAATAAATTTACTATATACACACTCAGTCCAAAAATGATAAAGTCAAAAAGATACATTATTTTGTGTGAACGGAATTTTCAGTACAAAAAAAGGAAAAACTGAGCTATAATATTTATGTCTATTAAATTTATAGGTTTAAAAGTTAAATAAAGGAAATGTTATGACAGTTAATTATTTTTTTTAAAAAGTTCTCTTTTCAAAGATTAAAATAAACAAGAATTTTTTTTAATTATTAAACAATTTATGCCAAAAATTAATCATTAGATTACTACTCAAAATGAAGTAAAATTAGTTTTTAAGAAATCAGTTATTTTATTCAGCAAGGAGACATTAAATAATTCAAAAGTGATGCTTTTGACTTTTAAAATGCTAAGATTTTTTCAAATAAATGCTAACTTTCTATTCATTTAAAAAAAAAAAAAAGAATCCTAAAAATGTATTGTGGTTTCCACAAAAAAAAAAAATATATTAAAGAGCACAACTGTTTTCAACACTAATAATAGGAAGAAATGTTTCTTGAGCAGCAAATCATCACACTAGAATGATTTCTGAATGATCATGTGACACTGAAGACCAGAGTATTGACTGCTTTGACTTCACAGCAATAAATTTCATTTTAAAATATATTAAGATAGAAAACAGTTATTTTAAATTATAATAATATTTCACAATATTGATGAGTTTGTCGTATTTTTGTCAAATAAATGCAGCCTTGGTGAGGATAAGACTTAAAAACTTTTGAACAGTGGTGTACATAATAAACATGTACTGTAAAATGTTTTTCTTTCTTTCTTTCTTTCTTTTTGTTCTTTTTTGTCTTTTTGGTAACCTAAATATGTGCTTCATATAATAAAACTGAGTTTTATTTAAGTCAGTAGTCAAATGAAGTTGAAATGTGATAACATCTACTTAACTAAGAACTAAATTATTTGTGGTGCTTTATAAAACTGTCCGTTGTTATTACGGCATGAGGTTGAGACATGTAGCTTTGCTCTAGATTGCATTGTGTGCAATAAGACCCCAGTCTTTCTCTTTAAACTAGGGTTGTCTGAATCTCTATAGCAGGTTGTTTCCAAAATACATCCATGACTTTTCTTAGTCCAGGGCTGATCACAGTAGTCAGGTATTCTGACGCTGTTTACTGTCTTTTCTCTGTGTCCCTCTCACTCTCTGTGACAGGAAGTGTAAACACTGATCAAGTGTCAAAGTCCAACCCACCAATTCTCACCTCCATTAAAGAGTGTCACCTTGCATAACTTTCCCAAATACCCCCATAAAATGCCCCATATAATTCCACTACCCCCTCTAAAATACCACCGTAAACTCTCCCCTGCTCCTCAGGACCACCTGCGTGGCTCTTGGAAACAGGCTATCGATAGATCACACATTCCATTATTGATTTATTGAGATTACACCAAACATCACATTCTGTCGCCGCAATGTTCACCTCCAGGGAAAATTTCACACCGTCTTACACCACTGTGTAAAAAGGCATGTAGCCCAGTGTGACAGAGGCTGTGACAGATGACAACATTAACTCTTGTATTGAAGGCTGTAATGGCCATAAACCAACAGACATTACCAGATCAGACTATCACAACAAGAAATTATTTCAGGAGAAAAATATTAGATCAGAATGAAGGAAAATATGAAATAACAGATCTGTATTCAAAAATATATAGAAACACTTCACACTTAGTATGAATGGTTTTTGTCTTTGAGTACACTTTGTTTTGGTTAAAAAACATGATGTTACTGAGCGTAATTCATTTTTGTGGTTCATTGTAAATAGATGATGAGAATGCTTCTCTGTACATACAAAATCAATTTAATAGATCACTAGATTTGTGATAGAACAATTTGCAATGTCATTTCAATGCCAATAAATTGATCAAAGTGGCAGCAAGGGCTTTATAATGTTGCAGATTTCTATTTCAAATAAATGTTGTTCCTTTAAACTTTCATTTCATCAAAGAATCCTGAAAATGATGTATCAGTTCTGACAAAAATCACATATTAGTGTAATATATCTGTTATAATTAATATAAACTGATATATAAGTGGTCTGCTTAACTTAATATTTAAATGTAATAAATTACATATTATTATAATATTCAAGTCGTTTCATTCAAGTCAGTATATTTTCTTCACAAGACTGAATTTTTCCAGGCAAAATGGTTCAAGTGTTTGACCCAAGGATCTGATGATTCTAGTTTCTAAGCAATCACTTTTCCAAAAAAGCAATCAAGTCACCTCATTAGTCTTCAGTTCCATCCATGTTCTATTGTTGCTCCTGATGAGCAGACGAGAATGAGACAAAGAGCTGGAAGGATAATGGGACATTAGTTGCATGGCCTGAACGATCGTGACAACGGCCCGGTGTTTTTAAACCCTGCAACCCTACAGAGAGAAATCAAGCATCTGAAATGGCAATTGGTCCTGTTGAAAATGCTGGACCATCAAGTCAAGGTGGGGTCAGATGGTGTCAGACAGCCAGAATACACACGCAAAATATCACTCTCTCCAGGGACGAGACCTTTACTCACTGCCCTGTCATACTAACATTTAAGTTAGACAAAAGTGACAACCTGCAATCGAGTTATGACTGTTTGCTGGTGTAACTTAATATATTTGGTTGATTCAGAGATAAATCATATTTCTGAAATCATGTGATTGAAAAAAATTCACTCAATTTTGGATGAAGCATGTTTTAACATTTATTTCAGAGTACATCATGACCCGGCTGAAATGTGTATTGAAGCTAGACGTAGGTTATACCTAGTCGTCCAGTTAAACTGCTCGAAACAGTAAAGGTGAGCTACATAGACCAATTTGCCTTGTTTCTCCTTGATGACCCTGATGGTCGTACCGGAGTGAATAGAAACGGAATGGTCCATTCTGCAGACTCCTGCATGTGTACAGAAGTTATCTTGATGCCTATTGACTGAGGTGAGATAATCAGGGGAGATAATTGGTCAGCTTTCACCTCTGGGGTAATAATCTTAATGTCACTTGCTAAATAAAACACTAAGCATTATATCCCAACAATAAAACCAATAGCACTTTTTAGTAAAACAGAAACGTCTTTAACAGTAAACTGAAACTGTATCATGTTGAACTCATAATGCAGTCTAGTAAAGCAGATGCACAACCTGGTAAGTCAACAGAAAAGTTAGAAACTAAAAGTGTAATATTGCTCTAATCTAAGATTTTTCACTTTAACCTATATGTATTCAAAATAATCACTATACTCTTAGCCAGAATCAACCACATTTAAGATCAATCAAAATAATATAAGATTCAAAGACAACTGTCTTATTCTGCACATCAGTGGTTTTTATGTCCGAAAATAATTTTAATTGAAGGTTTGATGTGACAGCTTTGGGTGGCATGTTGAGTTTCAGTTTTACAGAAAAAGGATGTTGTTGAAGGAGGGGCAGCCTGTACTTCACTATGACTATGAAAAGGACCACCAACACAAAAAAAGCCCATCAGTGTATTTTCTGTCTGGCTCCAATACACAAACCAGCACTCATCCTTGATTTTGGTTGATGTTTGAGCCTTGTAACACATTCTGTCCTTGAAATCATAAACATATCATAAATGATATCACTGTAAAAAATAAGTGTAATTTTAACTGTAAAATTTTGTAAAAACGCCACTGAAAAACACTGTTAATAGGTTATATGTTCCCGTACTATATGGGAAAAACTGTAAAAGATCTAACCAGTCATTTCATGTAATTTTACAGTAAAATGCTGTTAATTGTGCAGTTTTTAGAAGTAAAAAAATAACAAATCGATGTATAATTTACAGTCAAAAACTGTAAACTGATATTCCCAGTATTCCCTGCATGACACTCCACATTTGCAAGTATTTTGTTTAAATAATTATGTTTTTTAATAGTTTTTGTTATCAGTTATGTACATTTGGGCTTTATGTTACATCTTCTGTTGTTTAATGAAAGTTTATTGCATTATTTAAGTATCATGTGTGTTATGATAGTGTTTTGTGTTTGCATGAATGACTCTGTGCACCTTCTATATATTAGTATATACTTCTGCTTGTGGCGAAGCTACTTGTGATGAGCTTTGATTCTTCATGTGGCTTTTTCATTTACCGCTTGCATTATTATGGTGGTTGTCAGTATGTTAAAGGTACAAAACAGATTTTAATAGCAGTGTGTGTTGTTGAATTTAGTGGTTTACATTCAAATTTCCTTGTTTGTAAATTAGTTTTATACTGTAAATTTTACAGTTTAGTTCTATAAATGTGTTTACAGTTTTTCTGTATTTTTTTTTACAAAATTATTCTGGCAACCACAGCTGCCAAAATAATTTTGTAAAAACTACAGAATTTTTTTTACAGTGTACATTATAAAATCATATTCCTCACAATGAACGGAGGAACAATCAGATCATAAGAAAATGATCTATGAATTCATGTGAATTAGCCAAAACCTAATTAGTTCTGAATTGCTATTAGATTGTGTTGGGAAGTATATGATGAGTGGTTCAGCAGAGTTGTGTAGTGATGAATCACAATATAACAGGAGTTGCATGGTGATGCACCGGAGTGGTGCCTTTGAGGATCTGATGAGAAATACAATAATGTATGCATCTCTACCACAGAGAAGCATGGAGGAAGATGCGTCATGATGTGGGGAGCATTTTCAGCTGCTGCTAGGATGAGCCGCTTCACTGTGAAAAGTCAATTATGCTTTGGAGTACAAGAGAATATTGCAGAATGGCTTACTTCCCACAACTGAAAAGTTGTTATAAGAGAAACCAGATGTTGTTTTTCCTCAAGAAAATACTGCTGTATATCGTGGCAAAGACAACCAAGAAATGGCTTGAGAACAAATCCATCAGGTTCATGTTTTTGCCTGGCCAGAGGCCAGGTCTCACGTTTTTAATTAAAGTACACAGACAAGGCTTCTGTTAAAGCAATAAATAGAGGTCCGAAAAGGCATCTCCATTTCTTTCTTTTGATGATACAATTTAAACCCCGTATAATTGTACATAATGGGCAAGCGTGCAAACACTGCTGTCCAGATGTGCTTGCTGAGGATTCAGACGTGAGGACTAAAGGTAATACGTAAACACCGCCTCGCGCGGCGTGATTCCTTTCTTTCAAGCCCGTTCAGAGAAACATGTTAACAAACAAGAAAACTTGGTCTAGGTGGTCAGACGCGGAGCTGCTCCGGGCGCAGAAGCGCGCTGTTTGCGCCGTTCATTAGACGTGTTGGTGTCAGGTGCGCTGCTGTAATTAGAAAACGCGCCTGTCAAAGGAAGAACTGTTTAACTGTGCTTTAGCAAGTCCTCTGCACTGGACTTGTCTTTTAGCAATGAGCGAGTAGAGTTTGCAGAGCTGACTATAATCCTCTCTTGAAAGAGCGCGTCTTTGTTCTAAAGCAGTGTTAGAAAGCAAATCACTTCCTTCAGTGAAGCCGCTGCTTTTCATCTGTGGCGTTTCATGTCTTAATTGAGAGCCAGTAATGGGGACTCCCTCTTTAAGTGATTTCCTCCCATCACTGGTCCTCAACATCAGGCTTTGTTCAGAATTATGCTCCAGGCACACAAAAATATCACCATGCTTTATTTTCACTCTAAATGCCAACATAAGCGATAATGAGTTCAAAAATGTTAAGTGACAATGTAAGGTTATTTTATGTTATTTCTAACGCAGCGGCAGCTATAATTCTGAAAAAGCCTCAGATAATAATCAGATAATTATAAATGGATTTGTCGCAAGTTAGAACTTTAAATAAATTTTAAGTTAATGCAAAGTCAACTGATTTCACAGGCTATATATAAACAACAATTAGCCTAAATAGATTGTTATAGACTAGGCCTGTATAAAAATCTAACGATAGATAGATAGATAGATAGATAGATAGATAGATAGATAGATAGATAGATAGATAGATAGATAGATAGATAGATATTTAACCGATATCAAAAAGAGAAAGGGGCTGAAGGAGTTAAGAAATTAAGAGAAGCTTAGAGGTCATCTTATAAGTGGACTTCTACAGCGGAAATTTGCAATAGATTAGCTGCTCATCGGAGTTACTATCCCGACACGAAGTAAAATCAGCGGGCTTCGCACTCAGAGTGAGAAAACTGAAGCCCAGGTGCAGCAAATCTCCTCTCCAATTTTCGGGCAACACCAAAATTGACAAAAACACAATTGGCACAAGGTGCAATACACGCCAGCGCCTGATTGAGGGAGGAGAACTGATCAATGTGTTTACATGAACCACAGTAGAAGAGATCTCATTATTATATACCTACTTTCATTTGACACCTCGAGACTGAAACTGGAAGTGACTTCTGACATTATCCACAACATGTAGGTGTGAGGCTACCGTTGTCTGCGCAGTAAAACATCTTTTCATCATTATGCCATAACAACATCTTAGTTTCAATCTAATTAACTTATCACAATAATTCTGCCCGATTTAATGAGTTTCAATTCGTCTCGTTTTCTTAATCATTAAACAACTTCAAAGTGGCTGAAAAGTGCACTCATCAGGACTGCAGGTTGGCACCACAAGTTTTTAAATTTGATAGTGGCCTTAATTATGAATTAGTTCACTAGCCACGATTCAAATATTTAGATGACAATCTGGAGTCTTAAAGACTGGCAACAGGCTTTCATAGAGATGTACGGGCGAGTCGTAATGTGATTAGTAGTTTTTTTCCCCCTTTTCTTTGACCTCTGAATGTGAGGGTATTTGTTCCGCTGTGTGTCGCATTCGGCGGTACCCTTTGAATACATGAAATAAGATGATTTGGGTAACATCAATGCACTCTCACAGGACAAATAAGATGATTTGGGTAACATCAATGCATTCTCACGGGACGTTTCTGTGGCGCACAGCCATACAGGAATTTGTAGTAAATCTGTACCTCCTAGCTCTCGGCTCTTGGCCCCCTCTCTGTGTTTCTGGGCTACCTCCGGGGGCATGTAGTGCAGAGGGCCATTAGGATATTTGACAATCTCAGCTTGTTACAACTCCATCAGTTAATTGGATCCCTTGTAGAGCCGCTCGTTTGACTCATCTGCCACTTAAAAAGACAAAGGCGCGCTGGGGGTCGTTCACACCTCGCGCCCCTGAGCAGGTATAAAAGAGCCGCTGGCTCTCCAAGCTTCATTCCACTCCACTCTTCACAAGGTCGAGAACAGCTCTACTTCGGATAGCTTTTAGGCAGATTTTTGGACTTTTTACCCACCCAAACAGAAGCCATGCAGATGCCTGGAAGAGCTTATGAAATCTATGGACAATCAGTGCGTCCTTTCCATCCGGACTATGCCACTTCATCAAAACCGAGCACAGGGAAATCCTTCACAATCGACGCTCTGCTTGCGAGGCCTGACCACACGGAGAGAGAAAGGACAAGTGTGTATCGGAACATATCCAATCAAGCGCCAGTCTCGAGCTCCGCTGTCCCATTTGCGGCGCAAGTGTATTCGCAAATGCCACACTTTGCGTACAACCATACGCAGACTGGGTATCCTGTCTTCTGCTATCCGCCTTACAACTACCAGACAACATGTCGTGGAGCTATGTACGCACAAGGTATGTATGTTTGACAAATAGGGAATCCGTATTTAAAGATATTTACTGAGATCGATGTTATAATAGGCTACCCTTACCCTAGGGCCTTACCAATGCAACTTTTCTCACGCACAGATGCTGCACTGGCCAAAGCAGCAGTCCACTCTCACTATAAACACAAAGCTGGAAAATCAAAGCGAATGCGCACTAGTTTTACCAACGAGCAGCTGTCCAGACTGGAGAAGGAGTTCGCACGGCAGCAGTATATGGTGGGATCAGAGCGTTTCCTCCTAGCATCTGCTCTCCAACTCACAGAAGCACAGGTAAATTATGAAATACAATTATGAATAACTTTATTTTTAAACATTTAGTTCCCATAGATCAGACGCTAAACTTTTTTTCTTGTAACTCCAGGTTAAAGTTTGGTTCCAGAACAGACGCATCAAGTGGAGAAAACAGAGTCTTGAGCAACAACAAGCCAAACTCGCCAAACTGGGACTCGCTGTGCCGCCAAAAAGCCCCGGATCCCAGGGCAGAGAGGATGAGGAGAGAGATTTCACAGAGGAGTCTGATGTAGACATTGACATCGACGATTCACTTCAAGACTGAAAAAAAATCACACTCGCTGTTACTTTTATACAGTGTGTTTTTGTACATATTTGATCTTCTCTAGATGACACAGTCTCCTCTATTTGTACAAATATTTAATTAACAGATTTATATTTAAGGTGTTTCTCTTACACACCATTGCTCTTATAAGGGTATCTTTGTTTTCGTTAAAACGTTTGTTTATGGATGAAATAAAGGAAATATATATTTTAAAATTGAATTCATGTTCTTTGTTGGGTCTCTAAAATTGTAATTTTGTCTGTGAAATTGAAATGTAAACATTTAGGGTGTCCAAAAAAACATCTCAGATGTGAAAACTATTTAAATACATTTACTAAAAATAACTGATTACATTAAAATATACTATGCATGCCTATAATCTAATATCAAGTATATTGTGACAAATTGCAATCAAACAGAGTAACTAATTGTAGAAGGCTGTATGCATAATCTACAATTTATTTAGTTTAAGTTAAATTTAGGTAAACTGAGTGGATTATTTCACATGTACTAAGAATTTATGTTTGCATACTTGAATACCAACGCATACAAAATACCTTACTCAGCAGTAATCCAATATATTATTGATAAAATAAATGACAACATTATAGCAAATATAAAGATAATATCCAAATTCATATAGTAGCTAATATAACTGAAACCATATCATTATACAAGGAGTATCCTAAATAAAATTAGAATTACTTAATTTGTAGTTGACTTATTTAATTACAGTTTCAGGGATTTTGCCACTCTTCCAAATGCAAAATAATTTTGATTTTACAACAAATTACCTCTAATGAAAGTTATACTACTGATGACCTTCACAATCATAATTGCAATAATATCAGAGGAAATGAGCATTAATAAAATGAGCTCTACAAAATGTTTACAATAAAAATAAAAAAAACTATACTATAATGAGAACTCCAAGGGTCAACTGATGAACACAATTAGACTCATTTGGAATTGTCAACTTTGCTGATGCGACAAAGTTGGATAAGAAGACAAAAAAGAGCTTATCTGAGTTCCAAGGGCAGCTGTTGGAGCCAGGTAGTGTGTCTCTCCATTGTAGACAGAGCCTTTTAGACATGGTTGTGTCTTCTTGTTGTCTCTGCTCCACAGCAGACTAAGACATGCTAAAGCCCGTTAGCATGGCGGCTTTGTGCAGTGGCTGGCCTAATAGTCTTGATAAGGATGGATTAGTAATCCTGCTCTAAGAACACACTGATTACTAGCTAACAAACTCGTCACAATGTTTCTGTTCCACTCTCTTAATCCAGTTAAGCCCTAAAGGTAAGAATACAGAAAGGCCAAAGGAATCTGTTCAATTAATAATGTTTCATCTTTAAAATAACACAGAATCATGATCATGGGAAGTCAAATGATTAAAACTTACATAATATGACCTTTCAGACTGTAGGTGAATGGAAATTCAGTCTGAAAAAGGAAGAAACAGAGTGCTGTGCATTTTATCTTTATGCTGCATGTACAAAATGCCTATATAATTATTATTATTAAATAATGCATACATTTGAATAATAAAAAAATGTTTGCCTTACAGTAAAGAAAAAACATTATTAAAATGAGTTTGTTTGTGAGAGTGTACAGGAAGTGCTGCAACACTCATTATTGTCCCATTGGTTCCATTTCACATGATTACTGGCTTTTGAGAAGAATAAAGCCTATTATGAGAGCACTGTCATGGAGACCTCTCTTCCTTAATCCTAAATCCTCTCCAAACAGGTACTTCTGGAAGCTCTCTATGACATGCATTACATAGATAAAGAAAAACAAAGAGACTGACAGAGCAAGAAATGGGACATGCATCCATCCTCTGCTGCCATCCCATCTCTCTTCCCTTTTTATCAGACTGATTTCCAGGCATGTGTGGATTTATGCGTGTTTGTTTATGTACAGACAGACTTTCTGTGATGTGATCTGGTGTAATCTCGCAGTAGGCCAAGATGTCCAACAGGGAGGGGGACCCTGGGAAAAGCCACAGGACAGAAGCAGCAGGAAAAGGGGAGGAGAGCTCACTGTTCCAATTAGTCATCTCTCACCCCCACAAGCCACCTTCAGGGCCTCCGTGTGCCCCCCACTGCTAGTATTAGCACAGTGTCTCACTGATTCAGGGATGCATCATCCTCTTATCTAACACTCCTTCATCCTCAGAACACAGATTTAAACCCTCGGATCAAGAGATGAAATTGGTTAATAAGCACAAACAAACAGGTGGAATCCATAATGCAGACAATAACATATAGACGTGTCTATATGTAATTTTATACTGAATAACTGAAAAACAACTTAGTTTGTGCTTTATAGCGTCTACTTTGACTGATACAAAATAAATAGCCTAGATTACACAAAAAGCTAACTTTAAAGGTTAGATCAGGGAGAAATAGCTAATTTAGGTAGCCTAATATTTTCTACCAGTTTTAGTGTAATTTGTTTCAAATATGATAAACCGAGGACAGCTAGGCTAATGATGCGATTCTCACCTTCCATGTAGAGAAAACACATTCTTTTGCCACTACACAGCTAGCAAAGTAGCATACGATTTGAGTATTTTAGCGTGGAAACGTTAAAACGTTCAATTTTGCATTTTATTTGCAGCGAAATGTGCGTCCACTCAATCTAATGGTCATTAACATTAATCGCCAGCCTTTGAAGTACACGCAGGCTATTGTGTCTTTGTGAAAGGTTTAGTATGTGAGCACAATGACTTCTAACGCCTTGACTGAAAGATGGACTGAAAGGAGCACAAGGCGAGGCCCTACTTAAAACGAGCACTTTATGCTAACGCGACGCCCAGTGCAACATTTCAATGAGGCTTTTTACTCAGGAAATTGAGCCGTTCCTGTTTTCCCAAGCTTTCGACGACAACAACGACCATTAAAACCGACGCACGTGCAATTTCAAATCAAAGACGATTTCGTGGGCAGAATGTGCGCAGCAGGAGATTCCCAGAGTAAACACTGAGAAAAGAGTTACATTTAAATGAATTTAACTGAACCGTTTATATCTGTAGGCTACTTAAAGTAAGAGGCATATAGTCAAAGATAGGAGTAAACGAGTGCAGGTGGCAGTAGAAGCGCATGTTTGTGAATTTTCCCAGCTCGTTCAGTTCGAGTGAAAATCTGCAGCTTCTTAATGAGAACAGATTAGCTAAACACGCAAAGGTCATAGGAGACAAAGTGGGCGATTAGTTTTTTTAACTGGAGGAAGTGTGAGCCCCGACCGAAGACAGACTGACAAAATAGATCAGCTTTTCTGTTCTTTGTTAAAATAGCGAAGCTTAAATGCATCAATCCCGTAATTTTCATAGATCATTAACTTTTGTTGTTGTTATTTTCGAACTTAACTCTTGAGTGTTGTTGGAGTTTAACATCAGCATTTAAAATCTAGCATGCTTGCTGTAGCTACAATTACCTATATGGGTTACAATTGCCTATATGGGTACACAGTAATAATTATTCAGTTATATATCAAGAAATTGTATAGCTAGATAGCTAGCTAGCTAGATAGATAGACTTACTTGTTCTGACATCAGTTCAAAGTGTGATTTTGGTTCACGTGTTTCCCTAACAGCTATAGCAATATGATATTGTAATTTCAACTATTCTAATTTCATAATTATTCTAATTTGTGAAATTGGACTTTTGATTTAAAACATTAAAGTTACTGAGATAGAGTGTGACAACTAGCCCCGTTCTTCTCTATGATCAAAGAACAAATTATACAATGTCTCACTCACTTCTTGTGCCACTAAAAGGCCTGGCCTTCAGCCACTTGAGGGCCCCATACAGCAGCATATAAGTGACCCTGGACCACAAAACCAGTCATAAGTGTCAATTTTTCGAAATTGAGATTTATACATCATCTGAAAGCTGAATAAATAAATTTTCCATGGATGTATGGTTTGTTAGGATAGGACAATTGTTGGCCGAGATACAACTATTTGAAAATCTGAAATTTGAGGGTGCAAACAAATCAAAATACTGAGAAAATCACCTTTAAAGTTGTCCAAATGAAGTTCTTAGCGATGCATATTACTAATCAAAAATTAAGTTTTGATATATTTACAGTAGGAAAATTACAAAATATCTTCATGGAACATGATCTTGACTTAATATCCTAATGAATTTTGCCATAAAAGAAAAATCAATCATTTTGACCCATGCAATGTATTTTTGGCTATTGCTATAAATATACCCCAGCGACTTGAGACTGGTTTTGTGGTCCAGGGTCACATATTATCCTCATAATAATAATAAAGACAAAAATATCTTTACTTCCATTGTGTTGAAATCCTCCTTCACAATTTGTTTTAAATTTGATCATGTTTTAAAGATTCCAAACCTTTTTTTTCTGCTTTTTAAGTTACTTTTAAATAAATAAATACAGCATCCAGTATAATATTAAACATATGTTCATGTAAGGTAGTCAAATTCATAGTTATAAGAATCACAAACAGCTAAATACATGTATGTGTCGCCATGTTTCAGTATAGATTTGTCTTTATTAAAAGGTAACTTCTAAACTTTAGACAAATGCACCTTTAACATATTTTCTTTAGTTTACCCCACTGCACAGAAATGTCACGGTAAAGGGCATCCCTGTGTCTCAAAGACAGAAATCCCAGAGAGAATTTGCAGGTTAAGGTTCATAAATGCCGTCAGTGGGTTTCCCCTGACTTCAAAGAAAAAAAATCTAATCATGTTCTCCTGTCAGAGAAAAGGAAACCCAGTTATCTGTAACCAACAGATTGTGATTCATGCATTCTGTCACTATTCAAACAAAATGTTTATCTATTTCCAGAAGTAATCTAGTTGAAGCATGTAATAAAACCATACTCGTATGAGTAATTATAACCTGGCCGTATCTCCCACAAGTCCTTGAATAATTATGGGTAAGAAACCCCATTTTGTGACAGTTGAGCTGACTTAGGTGGAACTTTTCTTTTCCTATCATTATTATCTGCTACTAAACCTGCTTTACACAAATCTAGGAAATAGCTCTTATATAAGATTTAGGAGAAATTCATTAAACAAACAAGATCACCACAAATTATTCAAATTCATTTACTAATTATCTGAATTATATTAACAAGGAAGGCTTGGGAGAAACACAAAAGTTTTGTACAAGAAACAAACTGTAAATATAAATAATACTCCAAGTTTTAAGATTATGTCAGAAATATATTTCAAACCACATCTGACATCTTGTGGATCCGCAAATTAACCTTGAAGATTACGATGAATCAGAGTCCATAAATTTATCTTCTCTCTACTTTTTCTTCAGTGACTCAATCTTCCTTTTCAAACCACACAGAATATACGGCTGCATTGTTTTGGTCTTATTATAGTGCATATTAACAATACTCAGTCCAAATACTGACTCCTCAGGCTTCCTTCACTGTCAGAGACATTCAGCAGCTCCACCACTTCATCTCCGTCAGTGTCCTCCTCTTCCTCAGCCTCCCTGGACGTCTGCAGCTCCCCTTCACCCTTCCCTCCTAGCTCCAGGTAGCCTTTGGAGGATGGGTTGGCACCCTTGCTCCACACCCCAGGGTCAGTCCTATTCTTGGCAGCCTGGGCCGCAGAGGTTCGGTCGTCCCAAATTGAGGTTTGCATGGTGCTGTCAGCTTGGTCTCCTGATTCACTGCTTTGAACCCCAGCATAGGGAGCCACTGCAACCGTAGACTTACTGGAGCATAGCCCCATGTGTCCTCCTCCTGTGTCGCTTTCTGTATGAGGAGAGCAGTCTCCTTCCGCATTAAGACTTCTCTTTGGACATAAATGCAGCTAATATTGCACTCACTTCTCACAGTAATCCAGAAAAAAGGCTGTTGGGAATCTATTTTAGTATTTTCCTCTCTCATCTGGTTTGAACAGAAATCTTTGTCTTGCCACTTCAACAGGATCTGAAGAGCTCTTAACTTCACATGTCCCAGCAGCCTGCCGCCTCTCTCTGGCACACACATATGCACCTTTAGAACAGCCAAAAACAGTTCATTATGTGATATATTATGTTATCAGCAGTAATTAACAGATAAACACACAGAACAGAGTAAGGCTTATTAACAGTAACATTCTGTCTCTGTATCTATATCTCTCTGAGATAAGTCATCCGGATGCGTCATACACAATAGTCAAAACAGAAAAAAACAACAAGTGGAAATTAAGCATCTATTATCTTCCATGTATGACAGAGATTCTGATAGTTTTGTCATTTTAATCTCACTGGATATTAGTGCTATTAGTAATGAGAAAAATTGCTAATATGCTAATGAGACTTAGTTGTATCACACATGTATCACAGATGTAGCACAAGTTTGTATTCTTGAAATGGGAAGTATAATGTAAAAAAAAAAAAGCTTTGTGTTTTTTTAAGTTGTAAATAAAACAGTTTTTTGAGTAGCCTACATTTTACTAGAAAATACCATTTCAGTCTTTCTAGTTACAATTTTGCATTTAATTCTTCAATTCTTGTTGATTTTTTGAAACTGGTCGTGAAATTTACTAACAATTTCTAAGCGAAAATTGTTGTAAACCCAAAACCATTTCTTTTTTCAAAACAAAATTTATTAACATTTTACAAGAAAATATTATTTAAAAATTTCATGTTTTTCATTTTTGTTCAATTCTTGCGATTCTTTGTAAGTATTTGAGATATTTACTGTCAATTTCTGAGTGAAAATTGTAAAATCCAATAACTTTTTTTTTTTCAGGACATGCTGATGCCTTAATAAAACTTGGGTTATCTTTTCCTGGTCTTTAAAGTGATTCATTTGCTCATTAATCCACATGTGAAAAGCTTTTGTATTGCCAAATTAAATACAGTCTTTTAACAATCTGGATTTAGTTTTCATTAATTATGCATTGGACCTCCAAAGCTGCACTGGCCAAAACCAATGGTGTGAGTTTAGGGCAACAATTTCTGTTCAACCAATGGCAGATGGGAGAGGAAACCTGTTTGAAAACAGTCCTTATTTCTAACAAAATTTTTTTTTTTTTTTTCTGTAATTTTTAAAAAATGTATAATTATTATTTCACGTTTGCACAAGATTTTGTAGTTATTTTTAGTTACGTCGGAATCATCTTGTATTAAACACAGAGGAAAGAGGAAAACGGTGATGAGTAGTCAAAACAAAAATGAGTTCAAAAGTCCCTTTTTGAGAGATAATCTTTCAACCAGCATAGTCATATTTTAGTGTCCAAAACAGAATTGGAAGGACATTCTCATAACGATGCTGCCAAATTTTCCACCTGAAAATGAGAGATTCAGGAGATAAAGTGTTAATGAATGGCAGGTGTACGGTAACTGTAGCACTTGCCCATGGGTTAAACTGCGTTTGTGGGCATATGACAAGCATGGGATTTCCCTCTTCTATGGAATTTTTCTCGAAGAATTCAGGAGTTTAAAAGCTGAAGCCCTGAAAACTCATCAATCAGATCAATTTACAATTTCACCACAACTTTACAACTTCACGACAAATTAAAAAACAGAGCAATGAATACCTATGCATGCTTCATATTTCTGCTGGCCGTTGGTCTTTCTGCTCAGAAGTCAGAGTTCGAGATAGACTTCGAAAATATGGTGAATACTGTAAGACTGAAGGACAGTAGGACACTTTTGGTAAGTACTACAATTCATGCTCTTTTGAGGATGTTTAAAAAGTACACATTTGTAAATGTTCAGACATCTGACATTCTTTCTTTAATTTACAGAACTGCACAGAACAATGCAAAGAGGCAAAGGTAAGTACTCACTTTTTGATTTTGTACTTGTTTCAGAGCTCTTGGAGTGGGTGCTGGGCTCCAGAATGTGCATTTGAATGTAGATACCGTTAATAAACTGGCTCTCATACATGCTGTTGAACCACAGCCTAATGCTTATCAGAATAACGCAAGATAGTATCATATTTGTGCATTGCTCTGACTTCCTTTGCATTTGCATGATTGTTCCATCTGTATAAGCTCAAATCCTTTCGCCACCAAAGAAGAAATTTTGTTTTGACTTAGCAGTTTCAATTTCTACACTCTCATGAAAAAGGTAAAAACTGGCACTGCAGCAGTACTCTAGTGTACAAAAGCTAAAGGGTACGTCTTTGTACCTTATTTAACTCTAAATTGTACATTTTAGTACTTTAAAAGTACATATCAGTATCCTATGAAAGGGTACTGGGGACAGTTTTGTGTCTTTTTTTCTGAGACCGTAGACTTAAAATGGTTTTGCCATTGGCAGATAATACTTTAGAAACAAGTCTGCTTTAATATAAAACAATAACAGTGGACTCTTTTTATCATCCAGGAAGCAGCATGCAAATGTCACAACCTCAATTGTTCGGTAAGACATGTTTATTTTTTTAGTTTATTTTACAGTACTCTGACCCGCAATCAGTTAGCAGATGTGTGTCAGTTTTTAATTATTAGTTTTCTTGCTTTGTTTTGCTTACCTCATTACTAATGCAAAATTTGCACGGAAGTGTTTCTGAAGTGGCATTTAGATGTTTTCAATGCTTTTTAGAGGTGACATAAATGCATTTACACGGCAATTACAATTGTATACTTTGAAACTAGGGGCTGAGGTGGGTCTTAGCAGAACTGTACCTTTACACTGAATTTTGAGCAGGCATACAGCAGCCTTAACTCAGCTGTGTAAAGACACCTTAATGAGTGCTAAATCCACAGTATTGTGTCATTCTGTTTAGGTGGAAACCCCTTTTATCGAGTGCATTCAAAATGGCCTTGGAGATCTCAATTTAACCCAAACTGAAAATATCATTATGAGACTGAAGGTATGTTCACTTTAGAGGAAGTCATTTTTATAGAAGAAAAGTCACTTATGAATTACATCAGTTCACAGCATTTATAGTCACAGTAACTAAAATGAATAATTCTTAAGTTGAGGCATATTATAATGACTGTAACATCAACAGAGTTTAGTGCTTCACTCACTTGAGAGCATCAGTTGTATCTTTTCAATTTCCTTTTTTTCCCACAACAGAAGCTGGATTTAAAGTCTGAAGAGAAAAGAATACTGACAGACCAAAAGTTCAGAAAAAAAATGTCTCCTAAAAGCTTCCTCGACTACATTCTGGAGCTCTATCAAAAAGCAAATGCACAAAAATCTGGTTGATATTTACATTTATCTGTTTAATTTATGACATATTTATATATTTATTCATTTATTTATTCTTGTTGGTATGAATGTTTCTAACTGTCAAATGTAGAGTTTACACAATAAAATCAAACTTCAAATCTACTGTATGTAGCCTGATAAAATTCCGCAAATAATGGCATGTCATTACAAAACTTTTAAAAGAGAATTCATGTTAGATCAGAGTTAGTTAATTCTCTTATCTGGTCCATTTTCAATGTGGACTTACGCAATTCTATCCAATTCTTCTTCTTCTTCTTCTTAGCATCTTCTTTCTATATTTAACTGCATCAGTTAAAGGCAAATATACAAATGTAAATATGCTATATACTTACATATTAAATAGCATACTTAACCATGCAGAATGAAAACTGCTGATAGTATCAATTTGATATGTAGCCATTTTGACAAGTGTATAGGTGTTCAAATAAACTATATAGGCCATTGGTCTCAAACTCAATTCCTGGAGGGCCACAGCTCTGCACAGTTTAGCTCCAGCCCCAATCAAACACACCTGATCCAGCTAATCAAGCTCTTCAGGATTACTAGAAACTTCCAAGCAGGTGTGATTTGGAGCTGGTTGGAGCTAAACTCTGCAGAGCTGTGGCCCTCCAGGAACTGAGTTTGAGACCACTATAGGCTAATATATTATTAGGCTATAATATTTCCATACAATGTTTGCTCTTCTGAATGTAACAGCAAAAGACAAAACGTTTTTGTCTCAATGCACTAATTCAAAAATATGTCCATAATTTATCCTTTTTGTGACTACCTCTACAAAACGGTTTAATGCAAATACAGGTTTTTTAGCACTAGAGGGCAGCAGCGGACAGTAGGACAGACGTAAAACAGAAACTCCAACCGTGGTTATTTTTAATGAATTAGGGAAACTGAATTCTTAAGCTCATTTAGAAAGTAATGTTAAATTTGGGTCAGTTAAAACTATATTCTAAACAGGGTCCCTTGCTATACAAATATGAGGACAACTCGCAATGAATCTGTTTGGAAATTTTAACAGAACAAAGCTACATATTTTAATAATATATTGCTTATTTTAAATTATATACTTAAATATAATACAAACATTAAATATATTTATATATTTTTTAAAATATAAACATTTCGATATAAATACATACAATATATCAATATAAATAAATAAAATCTATACATTTACATTTAAATAGGCCCATAAATAATAAATAATTTATATTTAAATGTAAATGTATAGATTTCATTTTTATATTTTTTAGATGTATTTTAAATATAAAAAGTATATATTAATATAATAAATATGCATATAAATTAAATGAATTTATATATTTACATTTATATATATATATATATATATATATGAATAAATAGATATTTGTGTGTTATTATTTTTATTTAAATAAGTACATTGCAGGTGTTTCAGTCAACCCACTGCCACAGGTGTATATAATAAAGCACCTATAAGCAGTCTGTGTTTACAAACATTTGTGAAAAATGCATCTTTCTGAAGAGCTCAGTGAACTCAAGCATGGCACTGGGATAGGATGCCAACCTTTACACTAAGTCAGTTAATGAAATTTCATCCCTTCAATGATCAACTGTATAGTTGGAAAATGGAAGCGCTTAAAAACAGCAGCAACTCCAAGATCACATAAAGTCCCAGAGTGGGGTCAAAGAGCGCTGAGGCTGCTGGTGTGTAAAAGATGCCAATGCTTTTTCTGATTCCATAGCTGAAGAGCTCTCCACTTCCACTGGCATTAATATCAGCACAAAAACTGTGCGACAGGAGCTTCATGGAATGGGTTTCCATGGCTGAGCATGCAAGCTTCACATCACCATGTACAATGCCTAGCATCAGATGGAGTTGTGTAAAGCATGCAACCACTGGACTCTGGAGCAGTGGAAACCTGCTCTGTGGAGTTGCACTTCTCTGTTTGTCAGTCTGATGGGCGAGTCTGGGTTTGGCAGATGTCATTACCTGTCTGACTGCACTGTGCCAACTGTAAAATGTGGTAGAGGAGGGATAACGGTATGGGGTTGCTTTTCAGGGTTTGGGCCCATTACTTCAAGTGAAGGGAAATCTTAATGCTTCAGTATACCAAGACATTTATGCTTCCAACTTCATGGGAAGGTGTTTGGGGAAGGCACTTTTTCACTTTTTCCAGCATGACTGTGCCCCAGTGCAAAAAGCAAGGTCTATAAAGACATGGTTGGATGAATTTGGTGTGGAAGAACGTGACTGACCCACACAGAGCCCTGAGCTCAACCCCATCGAACACCTTTGGGATGACCTGGAATGGAGATTGTAAGCCATATTATATTATTGTAACCATATATTGTATTAAATAGTATATTTTGTAATATATAAAACATATTTTAAGTTTAGTCAACCCATGAATGTAGTTTTGGATGATAAACAAGCTCTTCAACACGTTGTCCAAAATCTTTGCAAATACAGCTCACTTACATAAGGGTCCCATATTTGCGTGTCATAGTGGTTAAGTTCTCTTGGTTTTTGGATGTGCTCTTTGAATCTATGACAGTGTCTTGCTTCACAGGGAATGGGAGAGAGAAAGTGAGATAGTGTTTGCCTCCTTTAAAATGATTCCTTTTGGTGAAAGGTTTAAATCTCTCTCTCCCTCTCTCTCTCTCTCTCTCTCTCTCTCTCTCAGCATGGTAGTTTTTAATTCTGTGTTTGTGCAGATGGCTGGTTGCCCCATTAGCATTCATTACAGATTCCTTGAGCACTTAATTATGGAACAAGAGAGAAGAGTGGCAGACGGAAACATTGAGGAGTCTCTCTCTCTCTCGCTCTCTTTCCCTGTCACTTCATTGCACCTTTAGGTCCATGTATGGCACAGATATGATCCATGAACATTTTTCCAAATGCCCGTATGAACGAATATGTACCACATTCCTTATGTTCATGAGAAATTATATACATATGAAATATAAAAATTTAATTTGTGTGACAGTGCAAATTATGACTTGCTGCTCATTTTATGCAATGCCATGAACATAGCTCTGTCAGAAAGGCTGATATAAAATGTTGAGAAGGTTTCTGGTACAGTAAAAACTCAGCAGGTATTGGACGACTCAAGTATAATAATAATAACTAACACTTTAGTAATTGTTATAAATGTGGATACGAATGCTACCACCTTAATTTCAGATGCTGAGTATATCTTTAAGTCATTACACTAATATTGTACACCGTTTTATGTCTAGATACAGGATACAACTGACAAAAAAAGGTTTACAACTGCTGCAGCAGAGATC
Organism: Tor tambroides; assembly: GCA_021397915.2. Taxonomy (NCBI): domain Eukaryota; kingdom Metazoa; phylum Chordata; class Actinopteri; order Cypriniformes; family Cyprinidae; genus Tor; species Tor tambroides. Next base: position 14,930 of record JAFVLL020013490.1, on the reverse strand, counting down.
CATTGTCACTTGTTCAATAAAGATACTAAATGCCAAGAACAATGAAAGTAATGGACTCTTAATTAAGTGTAATTTCGTGCAAGTAATTTAAAGATTAAAATAAACAAATGGTAGGCTATGTCTGCCTTGAAAACAAAAAGAGTAGGCTACATTTGATAATACTAGTAGATAATTATTAGTAATAAATTGCTAATATTTAGGCAGCTAGCCAATACAACGATGAAGACTGCAATAGCGCGCGCATACACACACACACACACACACACACACACACACACACAACATTTACAAGAACAGTTTGAAAGCTTACCTGCTGATATAAAAAGTGCATTATAATGGTAAGCACGATTTTGGGCAGCATAAATGAAAACAAAGAAGCACAACTAGCCTTTAATCTTGAATTTATAATCTTGACGCAACAACAAAGGCTTGAAGAATAATAAACAATTTTAATCCTCTGACAGTGTGTAGAGGTCCGTCTTAAATTAAAGAATGACTGTGCGCATTCACGGGTTTTTGCTCTCTAAATAGGCGCTCAACATGTTGTTCTGCCAACAGTAATGATTTTCTAATGCGCACTGGAGTTAACGAGCCTGTCAAACATTTAGCCTAATCATTAGCTTTAAAACACAACATGAAACGGTTGCTGAACAGCCCCTCAAGATAAATATACATCGGTCTGTAAATTAATAGCGAGGCAGGAGTTCTTGAGCTATGTAGCTTGAAGCCTTCTTCGCAATGCCTACACATAAACTCTTATCAAACACTGAGACGGAATATTTTCAATAATTTACTCGCTCAGTCGTGTAGGCTAGACCTCATAATGCCGTCTTGTAGGCCAGTCCGCTGACCGTGGTCGGAAACACCAGATGTTATCGAGGTGCAGTTCTGGAAATCACGCAGTGAAACAAGTTAATACGTTACTGCGTAAACGGGTCAGCGACTCCTCGTTATAATCGACAGGCACTGGTTAAAGACTAAAATATGACTGTAGTAGCCTAGCCTACGGTTTGGATAGACAAAAAAGTCATCACTTTTATTTAGTTGTACTCAGTGTCCGTTTCATTAGGCTATGTTCTGCTGATTGTTTTTTTTTTTTTTTCTTCAAAATGAAGTGAATGGTAAAACTCTATAGTTTTAATAACAAGTAAAAATGACAACAACAACAACAACAACAGCAGCAGCTACAACAACAAAAATAAATATAGGCTCCCATGCGGTTTGGCAGATTATTATTATTATTATTATTATTATTATTATAAGGCTATTATTATTATTATTATTATTATTATTATTATTGTTGTTGTTATTGTTGTTGTTGTTGTATTAGACCAGTAAAAATAAAAAATAATAATTGTCTAAAACTAGGCTACTTAATTGTTTATCTAGAAAATTATGTAGCCTATTATCGGTGGGTAAAATGAAAAGAAATAATAGAAATCATTGTAGGCATAATTGTCAGAGAACCAACCAAGTGCTTACTCTACTATACACTCTTAAAAATAAAAGTTCTTTATTGGCATCAATGGTTCCACAAAGAACCTTTACCATCCATGGAACCTTTTCATTCCACAAAAGGTTCTTTTATGGAAAAAGGTTCTTTAGATTATTAAAATGTTTTACACACTAAGAAAAAAATGGTTCTTCTAGGCATCGCTGTGAAAACCCCCTTTTGGAACCTTTATTTTTAAGAGTGTACTTAACTCTAGACGCTAAAATTATCAAGATTTCAAATTTAATAAAGAACGGGTTTGTGTTACTCAAGAACTCATTTTTGTTTTCTTGGAAATATTCTTGTAGACTTTTTTTTTTTTTGTAATCGCAGCAACAAAAACATCCACGTTTTACTAATATTCTACTATTTTAGGTTAGTAGGGCTCGCGATTTATAAATATGGTTGAAGAACCGTGATATTGAATGAAAAGTTCAAAGAGGAAAAGTTAAAAAAGCAAACCCTCTTTCTATAGCCTAGCTAGTCTTAATAAGGCTGGAATAGACCACAGATTGTAGTAGCCTACACCCTGAAGGCTTGCGTACTGTTGGACGTGTGACAAGGAAAATAGTTTTTGATTAGCCTATCTACAGCGTAGGAACTGACCTGTTGGAGGCAGCTGAATTGAAGTGAATGATCAAACTAATAGAGTTCATTATCTGACCCAAATGAACGAAGGACCCGCCCACCGCCGGAGCTCTATGCGCCAAGGGCTTTCATCCAATGAGTGCAAGTCTCAGACGACACTGTGTGGCGTCCCTCAAATCCAACACCACGGGTCCCGAGTTTATATTCTCACTTTTCCTTTCATGATTTATGGACACGCGTGGATCGATGGATTACAGAGCAATTGGCCAAAGTAGGGAATATTAAGGTGTTTCATATTTAGTTTCTATCAGACTTCTCTACAATGTCTTTCTAAAATAGTGCTGCTGACAGAGGTCACTAAAAGGAGTTGTGAAAGGACGTGAAGGTGAACATCATCTGCTGGACTGTATCGCTACCGTCAAGGACAATGTTCTCGGCAACGGGAAAGCGTTGTTTTACCATTGAGTCTTTGGTGGCGAAGGAAAGCCCCTTAACACCAGAAGACCCTATTCGCCCTACCGCCCTAAGCTACACGGCGCCTGCTGACAGTTTTCTTAACGGGTATCAAAGCCCCGCAGGCCGCGCGCTCTATCCAAACCCCGAGCTGGTGTTTTCCGAGACTGTGAACCATGCACCTCTCAGCATGCACCCACACCAGCTCGGCAGCACACACCTCCAGCACCCGCACTTCTTTGGCACGCAGCACCGTGAACCACTGAATTTCTATCCGTGGGTCTTAAGGAACAGGTTTTTTGGCCATCGGTTTCAAGGTAAGCATCTAACACGATATTTGCATCCACTACGCATTAAACATCTTTTTTCACCTAATTAAAAATAATAAAACAACATATGCATATGTAGCCTATTCTACTTTTCCAAGAGTGTTCAATAAAAGTATCCAGCGCGTGCTGTGCATTAAAAGGCATGGCGTGTTTCTCTGAACTTATCTGACATATTTGTCATAAATGCACGCTTGCGGCTACATGTTACCTACTACCGTTGGAGTTTTTATTGGAAAGTAAGGCCGGATAAGCTGCAAATGAAAATCACAAATGATATGCTTACAGTTTTGACCGTGCCCTGAGGCGATACTTAAAGCGGGACACAGATTTAGACCAGGCTGTCCACGCACAAAAGCACAATGTCATACCTCCCAAAATGAATGCATGATGTTTGTATAAGCTTATAATAGCAGGACTGGAGAACAGTTCTGATAACAGTAATTGGTTGATCTTGAATTCAGAATTTCCACCCGTTTCATGTAGCCTTCGGCAAAATGCAGTTGAAATTTATTCAGCCTCAATGCCGTTTGTGAGTTATTTTCATATCTAAATAGCTTAAAGTAAGATTAGCCTGCCTCTTTTTTCCGAGTGTCCAAGATGACATTTAATTATTTAATATTTTATTAGGCTAGTTGACAGTTAATTCTTAATTAATTACTCTGTTATTACTAATATATTATTGCACACCAATCACTGTCGAGCTAATGACAGATGACGAATCTACTCTGATGAACTCGTTACAGCTCGACATTATCGCAAATTTATTTTCATAGCTCACTTGATGATTTGTTCTCTTGGTGTTGAAGATGTTTTCTCAAGACAATTAAACAAACGTATGAACTGAAAAATGTTAATATAAAGGTCAAATATTATTAATTAGCTAAAAGTGCTAATAAATTAGCTAACAGTGATAATTACCTTTAAAGAAGAGTTTAATTTTATGAGGGTAGTATATAGGCCATTCCTAATAAAAGTATAAGCCATTCTTAATAATTAATGCCGGATTTTGTTTGCTGCAACCTTTTTAATTAAGAATATTTAAAATCGATTGACCGTGCGATTTTTTTTTTTTTTTTTTATAGCCTAGTCAATCATCAGGTTAAAGGTTAGGCTACAATTCGTCGCTACTTGTGCGTAATGAGTGTTAAAGGCCAATTATATGGCCATTAATGATAGAAAGTAAAAAAAGAGATGCGAATATGTGGCATGGCTATTGATTTTAATTAATTCTTATTATTTGGACTTTATATTTTATAGACAAATAGCTACATTCAAATAGAAAAAAAAAATTACCATGGAAGGGTCATATAGAAATATTGTAGAAATATTGTGATTGTTTTCATAATTTCTCGGTGATTTATAAATACATCCCTAAAATATTATTCAGTCATAAAGTCAATCATTCAGCCATTTCTTACAGAATTACTTCCAAAAATCAAGTCCCAACGTTTGAAGAGGTAGTAACTCAAAAAGCGCCCAAAACAAGCTGAAGTCCGATAGCTATAGTTTATTCTAAAATATTCTACAATTATAAAGCATAAAATAGCCTATTCTATTCCAACAGATATATAAATTAAAATAGTCATAAAAGCAGGGTACATTTTCTACACTTTAAAGTTGGTGTTGACATTTGTTGAAATAGGCTAAACAAAGAGAGCTTTCAAATGATAGTTTAATTCATAGGTTTAATGAAGCTGTCCCGTGTCGTCTATATGCAATTTAAACTGCCTATTGTCATTATTATTATTATTAATATTATCATTATTATTTCAGGGAGCGACGTCTCACAGGACACGCTGTTATTACACGGACCTTTCGCGAGGAAGCCCAAGCGGATCCGCACCGCGTTCTCGCCCTCTCAGCTGCTGCGCCTGGAGCGAGCCTTCGAGAAGAACCATTATGTAGTCGGAGCCGAACGGAAACAGCTCGCTAACAGCCTCAGTCTGTCTGAGACTCAGGTAAACATTAGTAAACTAGTGCTATAACACAACAAAAATTCTGTTGTTCTCATGCATATCGAAAATCTATTTAAAGGCACAAAAGTAAAATGGTCTTTAGCTGACTGTTTCGTTTGCAATATACAGAAAGTGCTCAGTCGAACTGAGTTTCACAAATATAACAGACAAAAACAGGCTTTAACTAGTTAAAATAGCTCATTCCTGTGGAACCAGGAAACGATGGTTAAATTAAATAAGTAAATAAGCCTAGATAATAATAGCCTAATAATGATGATGATAAATGTTTTTTAAGTTATGATGAAATGTCTGAGATGAAATTGTGCAATGAGTGGAAACTGACGACTAATAATGAGACATTTCTTTATTTTGAATGATTAATGTTGTACTGACAAGCTGTTGCTGTTGGCCTACATGACAATGTAAACAACACTTGGGCTGCTTGCTAAATCCAGAAACGGGCCAATAGCAGGATAAATCCGTGTCTGAAAGGACGCTGGCTGGCCATGTGTCACTTGTTAGCTGCGCTCTGTGATATTATTTTATCTTAGGCCAAGAATGAGTTCTAGTCTACTTGCTTTGCTCAGATAAGTAAGAATAAACTCATTCACCTCGATCAAATGATGCAAAGCTCAGTTTGAAAACGTTTTATTTTTAATTGTCATATAAAAGAGAATACATCTCATTTGTGTTTAGACCTACATTTCATTCAAACCCTGGCAAAGTGAGTTTTCCTCAGTGTTCCTCCAAATTATGCCATATGGCTAAATAAGCGTAAACTAACATGATTTGATATGTCGCAACATAATAATTTGTAAAATTTTACAAAATCTTGTAAGCTATAGCAAAAAAAATTAATGTAAAATCAGCATGTAAAATTAGGCTATTTATTTGAATTTCTAAGCGTAGGCCTATGTTTTATGGAAATGATTCCCGGTCTCGTGATTCGAGCATCTTGTGAATTTGTTCAGCGTCACGCGCAGGAGACCACTTCAGAAATAAATAAAATAAAAAATAAAGGTAGCTAAATCATCGTTTTTTCTTCTTCACCTCCTGCGGGTTTTTTTTTTTTTTTTTGGCTATCCGTTTCTCTAAATGCGACCATTTATGGCGGTAAGCATTGCTTTCTTGAAATGTGTGAAATGTACAGTTAGGCTGTTGAAAAAAAAAACTATTAATTAAAAGGCCAAATACATTAAATGGCTACTTTATCTTTGCAAGATCTTTTTGTAAATGTGTTTAAATTCATTTAAAATATATAACTTATTCGTGTTTTTTTTTTTTTTTTTTTTTTTGGATTTCATACGCAACAAAGTTCTGAAACAAATTAAAAATGAACAAAAAAGCAGAATCAATCGAACGTCTTGTAGGCCATGGACCGCGTGTCATCTGTGGCGTTAAAACGATTCGATTAGAACACAAATGCGTTTGAACTGTGTTGCTAGGCATCAATCACGATATGTCTCGGTTTATCACTAGTAGTGACAGGCTAAACTGTCAACCGTATAGCGTACTCACCAAAACCTTCATGGCACTGATGTCCTGCTCTTCTGCTCCCCTCAGGTGAAAGTGTGGTTCCAGAACCGCAGGACCAAGTATAAGCGGCAGAAGCTGGAAGAAGAGGGTCCAGAGTGCACACAGAAGAAGAAAGGAAACCACCACATTAACCGCTGGAGGATTGCCACCAAACAGTCCGGATCTGAGGACATAGATGTCATGTCTGATGCCTAAGACTAACCTAAACACTGCCCAAATGAACACACAAGACCAAGAAAAGCACTATTTATTTAATGTTATTAGTCATGATATCTCTAAACCTAACTGCAGACAACCTGACCACATTGTGAATTAAGGATGAATTAAACAGGTCTACACCCAGGACTGAACACTATAGTCGTTTAATATACCTCTGCTGGAATTATCCAATGTTTCAGACAGGCATCACCTGTAAGAAGAAATCATATTATATATGACTACGTCTTTCTCTTGTTCTTTTTTTTTTTTTTTTTTTTTTTGGAAGAAATTGTATTTAAAACTAACAATGAAGTTAATTTTCACAAGTCAATATTTTTAATTCTGATTATTTTGTTGTTTCTTTGTATAGTCGGTTGCTAAAATGGACATTTTTATTCATTTCAACATGATGTTGCCTTCATTTATCAAAAGAAAATTAAGTTGCAAATGCTTTAAGACATGCTGATGAAACTGGTGGCAGCTTTTGGTAATTATAGCAACTAGATTGAAATAAGTTAAGTGATGTGAGGAATCAGTTTACCAGCCAGTTTTAACATGAGCCATCCTGTACCCACAGCATAGAGGCAAGGGTGTATGTGTCTGTGTAAATAATGGTCTCTGTATCTTAAGGAGTGTAGGAATTGGTGTTAGAGTGTTCGAGTGTAACGGGATGAGTGTGTGTGTGTGTGTGAGTGATTTGCGTGATGTCATTCAGTAGGCCTACTGGTAAATACAGGCTGATGTATGCAGGTTTCTCTGTAACACTCATAAACTAAAGTGAATGTTTGCCAATTTACACATTAGCTTCTTTATAGTGTTCATTCATCTCATTTTCAAGCAAATCATGATCAAAAATGTCCAGAATTAATAAAGATGTTTCAGAGACAAACCTTATTAGCAGCTCACACCTTCTTGTCCCCCAAGAAAGATATCACAAAAACTGAATGTAAATGGGGTTTTTTAACCTATGAAAAAGAGTTTACCCTTTTAAAATGTTTTCACACAAACACACACACACAGACAAAGGGATAACGCCTGCCGGCAATTTTCCTCTCATCTCACCATGCTGGCTTCCTGTCAAAAGAAACCGAGGAAGATTGTGTTAAACGAACCCCCAGGTGACCTTTCACCTCAACATCTGACCCTGAGCCTGCAGTGTGAGCAAGGGTTGTGAGAGTGAAACGCACAGACTGATGACACCTGAGTATCACTGTCAAGTACGACAAGAGTGTATTGAGACAAGAGAGAGAAAAAGATTGTTTTGGTGAGTTTGTTTTGAGGCCATCAGATATCCAATCCTGTGCGCAGGTGCACACATCACATCCTCTACAGCTTTACATCACACATTCCATCCATTCCCTAAAAGCACTCTTTCCTCTTTGAGAAAGGAAAGAGATTGAGAAATAGATGGGTGTTTGTTGATGCATGTGAAGGAGTAAGAACTGTGTGAATGCACATTTCATTTTGTAAGACTGTACAAACTGTAGCCGCACGTCTTAGTGAAAATGATTTTAGTGGTGAAAGACTAAAAATGCAACAATAACAACCTGTTAAATGGTTAATGGTAAGTAACTTTTCTATATATAATCTAATGAGAGATGTCATTTAATTTTAAAGTGAAATAAGTAAAAGAGAACAAAAGTAAGTCATTTTATAACTTACAGTGAAAAAAAAAACATCAATTGGCATTCCCAGAATTCTCAGTTTACATCTGAAGGTTTTTCATTGAAATGAAATGTTTGTTGAACAATGAACCGTTTATGTACATTAGGGTTTTATTTGACATCTGATGCAGTTAAATTAATATTGTTGTTTTAGTGTTGTGCATGGGTTACCATTATGGTGTGCAGATTTCTATATAGTAAATTTTACCTCAGCTTATGGAAAAGCTACTTGTGATGAACTTTGATTCAGTATGTGGCTAAAAATCGCCTCTTTTTAATATGTTTGTCAGTTTATTGTAAACAGATTTGAGTAATTTTGGTACATTAACATTATTTCAGTGAAATAACATACATTTTTACTGTAGATTTAAGTTCAATCAATAAAACTTGCTGCTACCAATTTTTTTTAATGATAAACAACCACATCTTACAGCAATTTATTATGCAGTTTGGACTGCTTTAAGCATGTAATGGTGTAACAGAGAACCTATGGTAAGTAAACAGAAGCTTGTTGATGGAGAGTGGCGCTCTAGTGGAATATACTTGGCTGCTTGTTTTGAAAGGAACCTCAACCTCAAGTCATCAGCCATTTTTTTTTGTTGCAAACTGAATCAGTTGCAGTGGAAACATTTATCTTATAACAAATTACTGAATATATGACTGCGCCATTACAAGTGTATTACAGTGAGCAGTGCATGTACTACAAATAATTATACCGACACTGGAACAAAGAAAGTATTTTTAATTAATTTTGATGAGAGAATAGTTAAGCCAGGCCCTTCTGTCATAGGACGGATCATTTTCATAGACCTGGTTTTAGGCCATACTGACCAACTGCTTTGCCTTTATAGGATAGCTTTGAGCTCACAGGAACTCCAGCTCTCATTTTCATATAAATGAAAGACTTAAAAACTATTTTTCTCTTGATTTGGAAATTAAAGCAAAAGCTGACAAAAAGGAAGGTATAAGCAGTAATGTTACCCTCATTAATGCGGTCATGTGCACGTTGTGCAACTGTGTATGGCAGCCCTGCACGGTTAATGATTCTACATGCGGCTTCATGTCATGTCTCTCCTCACTACTGCCCACTGTGATCTGTTCCCGTGACAACCAGGTAGAAAAACACACAGGTCCACTCCCTCATTCTAGCGATGGATCTAACGATAAAATAGAAGTTTACAGGAATCATTTTACAGTCCTGCCAAAGGAACTCAAACACATCCAAATAAAAGCAGAGATACAATCATCTATAAACAATAGAACAAATGGATGGAAAAAGAAGAAAGCAGAAATTGCACAAATGTGTACATTGTTTCTGTTCATTAACCATGATAATAATGTTTTAAGGGATTTCTGTGTATTTTCTTGAACAAAGCAAACGAGAAAAGCATTTGATTTTATCGTATGTTTGAGTGTGTGCTTTCTGCAGTGTGCAAATAAAAAAGAAAACCAATGTCAAAAAACTGGGAAAAAAAAAATCATTGTAGATAAAATTGAGCGAGTCTGATCAATTTGAGTTAATACTGACCTATACAAAACAGTTATAGAATAATGTTTCTGTAACAACAGACAACAGTGTATGTTCTGCCATATGTATAATGATATTAAATATGTATAATGATAATGACAGTTCTACAGAGATGTAACAAATAAGATTTATTAAGTAATATAGATCATAACTTATAACATATAGAATATATAAAAGTTATACATCTTTTCCACATGGGAATTACTGGTAATTCATTATTATTTTTTTAAATTACAATTTAATTTGAGCATGATTTGGGGTTTGTAAAGGCATCATTAGAAAATAACACAAAGGTAGTTTAATTCTGTGTTAAAAACAAACCTAATTACAACTGTTACAGGTAATTCATTATTTTTAATTCCTATTCAATTTGAGCATGATTTGGCATTTGTAAAGGCATTTTTAAATAACACAAAGGCAATTTAATTATGTGTAAAAAAAAAATCAATTACAATTGTTTAAAATCTCAAAACTGATTGTTTATTCATTGTTTTAAAACAATTACTTTGTAAACATTTATTTTTCAGTCTTTTGTAGTCAGATAATACAGAACTGCTTGAATGGTAATTATGTAAATGTAAAGTACATCACAGGGAAATTCAAAAGAATACTTGTTTTCACTGCTGTAAATATCCTGAAATCCTCTATTTGCAATTTCCACGTTCAAGTGCATGGAAAGAGGATGATTAGCGCTGGTGTGAGTCTGTCTCTGTGTGTGGCTGAGAGAGGATTCACATTCACACACAGCAGGAACAATCCAGTGAGATGCAATCAAAATTTGCAATGACGCTTTGCATTTTTCTGTTCCGTGAGGGACAGCGGCATTAGTTGCTGGGTGTCAAGCATTCTGATTGATTACAGACCCTTGTTGTAGGTCAAGATCTTGCACTCTGTTGCAGCAGCGATCTCTGGCTCGAGCTCTGACACGTGGATCTGAGAGACAGGAAACAGGTGCGGTCAAATATGACAAATACACGCAAATAACCTTATACGTGGACAGCATTTATAGCTTCATTAACCTCTAGCTATGAGGTTCATTTAATTTAGCTTTAGTGGTAACAGAAGTGCCAGGAAAAGATTGCAACATAAAATTTCCTCGTATATGATTCCTCTGTTTTGATTACGGAGTGTTTTTATTTTTATACTGACATTAAGATTCAGATCTTTTGGCTGCAGCGAGATAACCATTCACAGCAATCATTAAGTCATTAAGATGTTTAAAATGTTTCATCAAATGAGAATTAAAAGTGTGCCATGTCTTTCCAGCCTCGAGCATTTTTCACAGTCAAAACTGACACTTCAGCCATCATAAAAAACTAAAATGAAGCAGCGAGCACTGGTAAATATCCAAACCAGGGCCAAAACTTGCAATATTTTGCTCAGAAACAGATGGCGATGAGTGTGTGAGTGTGTGAGGCAGAATCTGAAACAGACATCCTGTGGGGTGTGAAAAGGTGGGGGGGGGACAGGAGTGGAGTTTTTTGGGAGCGTTCGTCTGGAACCCTCGGAAAAGTGTAAAGAGGGAGCGAGAGAGTGAGAGGAGAGGAGGAGGGGAGGGGTGGGAGAGGAATAGAAGTAGTTGGCAGCACATATGTCTGCAGTTCAGTAACCATATGGATGAACAGCTTAATAAACACCATTTTAAACCATAACCGTCTTCGCGGCAGACAAAGAGAAGGGGACGGAGAGAAAGTGCGAGCGGATGGAGGGAGGTGTGTGCGAGTGCTCACCTGACTGTTTTGGGGGAACAGGCTGATGGCAACAGGCAGCGCTAGGCCGAACGCGCAGAGACACACCATGCTGTGAACAGGCAGCCCGAGACGAGGGCGCTTCTGCAGCAGAGGGAGCCTAACGTATAAACACCCACAAAAATGCATACGTTATTGGCAAGACCGTGAGCATTTTTATTATCAAAGGCGCTCGCTGACACTTTCGAACTGCTGTGCGTGATTGCTCCCTGACACCTCCCCCTCCCTCCCTCCCTGGCCGCAGTGCGTGTGGGGGGTTGTGGGATAGCGTGCTCTGCAGGAGTCCTCCAGAGTAGTCCTGCTTTAATGAAGGCAACGACTGCCTAATGATGACTTCATCAACACATACGCATGATGAGCTTTAATTGGCCACCAGAAACTCTCTCTCTCTCTCTGTGTACATGTGTATGTTTGGGAGAGGAACGGAACGGGGGAAGGATCAAAGTATGTTAAAGACCTTTTATCGTGTCCATCAACTGCTCCAAATAAATCAACACACTCATCCGTCACTCTCCTGTGAAGAAGTCAAAGCTGAACTGAAGTGACATGTCTTTAAACTAAATGTATCCTATGATATTACAGATGCACAATATTTATTTTCATGTTATGATCAACAGCCAACTAAAAAGCAGATAAAAAAAAAAAATCAAGAATTACTAAAATCGAAAATCCATTTACATTTAGTTTGCTAGAGATTACATATAAAAGTGTTATTAAATTAAATATCTAAATGTAAAAATGAGGGTGAAAGGCATTTAAAATGTCATCAAATCATTTTTTGGTAACACGTTACTTGAAGCCTTTATGTGTAATGCTTTACAAAGGTATTCATAATGTAATGCATTATATATTTTCATAAATAATTGTAATCAAAGTTAAAATACATTATAATATTGCATCTGAAATTGGTTGTTTGTCATGTACTTTAATGCATTAAAGATGCAACAATGGATAGATAAATATTATAACGTATTATAATATTATATTTACAATTATTCACGAGAACAATGAATAAGGTATATTTAATTGCATTAAAAATACTTTTATAATGCACTATATATAAATGTTTTAAGTAAAGTGCTACTAATTTTTTATATTACACTGAAAAAAATTATTCTATATTTCTTTTAAAGTGAGTGGTTGCAAACAATTTATTTTAGCTACATTAAAAAAAAAAAAATGTAGAAAGTTAGTCAACTAAATTTGTTTATTTAAATGTAGCTAAAATACATTGATTGCAATCACTTGCCTTAACATTTTTTTTGTAAATTCAATGAATCATTTTTTTCCAGTGTACAAAAAAAAATACATTTAAAAAATCTTGACACAGTACAGATAACTACATAACATATTATCAGTTCCTATAACAATAACATCTGAAAGAAGTAATTAAATTCAGAAATTTTAACATTTTGTAAAATTTCAATCAGCTCATAAACATCGTAGTCATATTTGCTTGGTTATGTCTAAAGCTGATTTAAATTTCCTCTAGAACATTTCATGTGACACTGCTGCGTCTTGCAAGACAGTCTGAAACCATTCTCATACTTTAATGTAAAAACACCATCACTGACTGTTCAGCAAAGCAGCTGTCTTCGTTTTCGGACACAGCTAGAGAGACAGGTGAAAGGTTTAAGCACCACACATATATCACGCAGACTCCTCTCAGCGCTCTAATTAATCAAGGATAGCCCTGGCCCTCAGCCCCACCCTCAAAGCAGTGACCCTCCTGCAGCCCTGTTCTTGCTTCATTGAGAGCCAGTGAGGGTGAGCTGACAGGCAGCATAGCAGAGGACAACTCACCATTTACTGCCGCTCACACACAGACACACACACACACACACACACACAGCCGCACACACCTGCGAATCAAGAGCGGGAAGAATTTGAGGAGGTTGCGACATAGATTAGCAGTCATCGAATTCTGGTGAAGAGTCGATCTCACTCTTCAACAGAAATACGCATTTTGCATTTTAGAATTTGATATAAAAGGAGTGAAAAGTTAGAAAAATTTGATCCTATAACTTCTGTCTAACCTAAAGTTTAAATGCAATAAAATCAGATTTTGAAGGTGGACTTTTGGTCTCCAATGCCATATATACTGTAGACATGACATCTCCTGTCTGGCTAGACAGACATTATAGGAATAGTTCAAAAACAAAAATTTGTCATCATATTAAATTTTTATCATTTCTTTTCCTCAGTGAACCACAAAAGGAGACCGTTTAAACATTTTAGGATCGGTAAGATTAGTCAATGTTTTTGAAAGAAGTCTCTCACCAACGCTGCATTTATTTGATACAGTAAAACAGTAATATTGTTAAATACTATGAAATTTTTATATTTTAAAATTACATTTATTCCTGTGATTGGATAGCTGAATTTTCAGCAGCCATTACTCACACATGAGCCTTCAGAAATGTCAAATGTCTTTACTGTCACTTTTGATCAATTTAATGCTTCCTTGCTGAATAAAAGTAGTAATTTTTTTCAAAGGAAAAAAAATTTACTGGCCCCTTTAAATTGTGGCACATTTAGTAAAAGGTTGACATTAGTCTATGCGATCTGTGCACTTTATTTTAAGTATTTTGTAGTCATACGATTTATTTAAGGAGAAGGCTGAAATTTAAGCTATGATACACTGACAGATCTCCTAACCAATCTTGGTGCGCCACTATTTAATTCTAAGCATATTAAAATTGCACAAGTTCAGAAAACACTGAATATGGCATATTGCATGGACCACTATTTTCCACTGTCATATTTTGAACCTGACAGCCAAACATCTCCTTGTCTATGTAGGAATAAACAATTGTGAGAATTTGGTACATTTTAAGGTTACATGAATGATACATAAAATGTTGAGATCACATCAAACTGTGAAATACAAATATACCAGGTGCACATTGGTGTGTGATTTCTGAGGTAAACTGTGTGATGGTGCTGTAAAAATAACTCAAGTCTGAAATGTCAAATTCACAAGAATTCCTCTGACCTCTCCAGCATGGCCATTATTAAAGGCGGCAACAGGAGAACAGGCATGGGCAGCACGACACGAGTCAGGGATGTCTCCATCAGAGCCTGAACAAAAAGACATTTATCAGACCAGAACTCACAATTGGACTGCACAAAAGCTGCCAGAAACCTTTCACCTCACACTTGCAAAAGCATCCATACTCACATGCCTGGCAGCCAGCTTTGAGGTGCCCACCACATTGCCTTTGTCGTCAAGTACGCTGATGCCCTCTGACAGCTCAGTGTGGCGCATCAGCAAAACATTACACACGTTGGCACTTGCTAAATGAAGGGAGAGCTGCAGTTAGAAAACAGGACTTGATCACAAACACAATTGACCGTTCGCAAACCCCGCCCACCCTTAGTTACTGTTGCCATGACCGACAAACAATGCCGCACATGTGTTCTCACGCAGTGAAAAATA
>JAFVLL020013486.1:0-25441 GCA_021397915.2 Tor tambroides | reverse complement strand
TTCATTGTAAATGAAAAATTTACAATGAAAGAATTCATTTAAATTCATCATATTCTTCAATCCTTTAACCTTTAGCAAAACCTTTAACCTTTAACTTTTAACCAAGGCTCGTGATTGGCTGTTCGGCAGAGATGTCTCACATTAATGTGCACATGCTCCACAAACTCAGGATCAAAGCCTGAGTTGACAAAGAAAGTTGATGATCAGCATCATGGTACCAACCAAGCCAGATTGGAGTGGTTTGGTTTTGTCAACTCGAAACTAATCCTGTAACTCTGAATTTGTTCATCTACCATCATGGTACAGGCCCCAGGACACTTACAAAGTAATCAAATATTTTTGGGTTGTCTGGGAAATTCTGCTTAGTGTTTCCATGTCTCACTTGTTTTCCATCATCAGACAGGATGAGGTTTGGATGAGCTGTGTCAGGATCCAGAGTCAAGTCCACGGAGAAAACAGAGAATATGAATCACAACTTCACACTACAATAATTATGATGGTGGTGTTTTAATATTTAATCCAGATTTAATCAGATTGTAGTGCAGCTGTATATGAATATAAACTGCAGACAGCACACTGTACATGTATACTGCTGCATCCACTTCAGATCTGTAGAGTCATATGATAGTAAAATATTTTTATCAGTATATGTGTCTCTGCTGATTATTAGAGAATCCAGCAGCAATCCATAATTCTTTGTTTTTAAGTTTTGAACCCTTAAACAAGTAACTTGTCCCTGTAGAATCCATTAAGAATACAATCATATTCATGTTCTTTATGCATTAAATATACTTAATAATAATTTAGATAAAATATTTGTAAATATGAATTATTGATTCCAAAACGCATTTATATGGTGTTCACTTTTTACATTAAAAAAACTAATAAATGAATGAATATTTTACGTGTGCTTATGTCCCCTGTTAAACTATACCACTCAGGGTTGCATTTCCCAAAAACGTTGTGAGGGTATATCATAGAGACCATTTGTGGCATTTGTGTATTATTAACTTAGGCTCACAATGGGAAATGCAGCCCAGTTTGAGAACCACTAGATTAGACTATAGTAATTACAGAACAATCTTTGATTTAAGTATCAGTTTAAGCTCAACAGAAATAAGACAACCTAAATTTTTTCTTATACAGACATAATTCCTCTATATACAGTATGCACTTTTCTTTCTTTCTTTCTTTGATGCACTTCTGTATGTTTGAGCTGTTTGTGCTATTCTGCAGTAGCTATCTAAACAAAGGTCAAGTCAAAGGTTCAGAAACCAAGATTTCTGCTTACTGAAATTAGATTATTAATCATAATAGTTGTACTATTAGTAGTATTTAATGGCTTACCTGGAGGTATAGCGAGCGTCTAAACTCTTTCTCCTGATTTCTCTTCCTTTTGGTGAGGATTCTGCCACCTTCCCCTCCTCAATCTTTTATGAAAGAAAAAAACAACAACACAAATCTTTTTTCACAGTTATGATCAATGGACTGATGAGCATCAAATAATTAAGCCCATTTGTTTGTTGTAAAAATGAGTGTATTTTGGATGAGGTCTAAATCAAATCTTACCTCAAAGATTTCTTATTTTCTAACAGAGTGTAGTTAAAGTTTTCAAAATAAACAAATTTTTAAAAAAAAATTAAAATCCATTTGAATCATGACCATTTAATCAATGTTCAAATTTGATTATTTAAATCTCATGATGGTGGGAGAAACATTGTAAATTACAGTGAGTGACTCACAAACTCAACTAAACTATCCGAACTACTGTATGCTGCTTAAAATAAATTATAAGTACCAGTGGTTTATTTTCTAACAAAAAATAAGTATCTGCAAAAAAAATTGGAATAACATTCTATGGTCATGTAAATATGAATATTCTATGTTGCAAATGTGATTTTCAGCGGCAGTGAAGCAGGTTTGTGTTCAGTCTGTCTGCAGGTCATTTACTTCCTATTTAGTCTTAATGTCGTGTGACAAAATAACTGAAGCCCCAAACTTTACAACCAATCGAATGACATACTTTCAACACAATTCTGATACCATTTTACTGTCGTAGTTGAGTATTTGACATATTTGACATAAACTTGGTTCTGTTAAACTTATTCCACTTTGACATAAACCCAACTAACCCAGACCACTTCCATTACAAACCTGTTCAGAACAATCTCTCTTATATTTCTATCACTTACCTGTGAGTATCAGATGTCTCCACAAGGGTCTTTGAATGGCTCAATGAATATTCTGTTTGCGCTAAGTAATTTCACAGGCGTCCATGTTGTTGTTCATAAAGTTAGATTAACTTTCTCTGAAAGCTCTACAGTAAGGTATAGTCCAATATATCTGTTATCAGTTTCCAGAAAAAAGGCTATAGCACACAAACATCACAGAGACGTCTATTTGACGTCTGCATCTGGAAGATGTATTTTTTGCAGTGTTTGCTCATCTGCAATACGTCTATAGGATGTTTCCTATCAGATGTCAAATAGATGTCTATTCGATGTCTTTAAGATGTTTATGGTTTAGAATGTATGTAAAACTGATATCTTACAGATGTCTGTCAGATGTTTGTACACAGCAGATGCTTTCCAGATCAAGTGATCTTTAACAGACATCTTGCAGATGTACGTGTGCTATCTGGGTACACATAAAAGAACCTGCAAAATTCATCTACAGGAGGGAAACAGTTTGACATACTTTAGCCCGATTTGAGGCTTGTCACAAACAAGTTTTTGTTCAAAAAATCCTCAGTTGTGTGTCATTTGTCATTAGCATTAACTGCTCCTGATCGAGCCGGAGCATCCCCGATTCAAATCGTAAGTATCAAACATGTTTGATATTTATGAGTCTTGATCAGGCTGCCTCTCACGTGATACCCGCGAAAGCCAATGAGAGCGAGCAAGCTTCACCAACTGGATGTTGCGTGCTTCTGTAGCTAAAACTTGGCAGCCACAATCATGCCACAAAAGCAGATTACTGAGAAAGAACATCACGCATATTCTTTTTTATACTTTGTTTTCAGTGTGAAACAGAACGAACGTTAGGAGAGCCAGCTGACAACGTCAGTTGTTCTCCATTTGCTTTTCCTGTCTAGTCATGTGTTGATCTAGCGTGTCTCCTTGAGATCTTGTGTCACTGTAAAATCGTTTCTACAGTCAACAAGTGTGTGGTCTCGCGGTCTGTAACTGCACGTCAAAAGACTCACGACAAAGCTGAAATAGGCTACTTTAGGCTGCTGTCAGACTACTTGATTCATAACAGCAGTGATAGAGGTCTTTTTTCACTACGCAAAAAGGACAATGGGTTCCCATAGCAATGTACGTCTACAAGATGTCTGTTAAAGATCGTTTGATCTGGAAAGTATCTGCTGTGTACAAACATCTGACAGACGTCTGTAAGATGTCAGTTTTACATACATTCTAAATCATAAACATTTTAAAGTCATCTAATAGACATCTATTTGACATCTGATAGGAAATATTCTACAGACGTAGCAAACACTCTAAAAAATACATCTTCCAGATGTAAATGCAGACGTCAAATAGATGTCTCCGTGATGTAGCCTATGTGTGCTATCCCCTGATAGCACACGTACATCATGGAGACATCTGCATTTACATCTGCAAGATGTATTTTTTAGAGTGTTTGCTTATCTGCAATATGTCTATAGGACGTCTCCTATCAGATGTCAAATAGACGTCTATTAGATGTCTTTAAGATGTTTATGGTTTAGAATGTATGTAAAACTGATATCTTACAGATGTCTGTCAGATGTTTGTACACAGCAGATGCTTTCCAGATCAAGAGATCTTTAACAGACATCTTGCAGACATACGTGTGCTATCTGGGTCAGGGTTTATGAAACTCAGAACAGGATGAGGATGCTGAAATATCTTAAGTCAAAACTGTCTTGCTTTGTTTGAGATGCAATAACACACAACAATGAAATTACATTTAATTTTATTTCTAGAAGCAAAAACATTAATCACCAGTGCTTGAAGTGGGCCGGTACACAGTACAGGGGTACCGGCACTTCTTCTTTATTCACTTCAAGCACTGTTAATAACATTATAAATATGCAAAATATAGAGTGTTTGCTTTTTTTTTATATTGCATTATAGGGTATATAAATAAGCAGTAGGCCTAATTTCCAAAAGTGTCCAGCAGAGGACGCCATTCTCTCACAATGGCTGATGTTAACAATATTTAAAAAAACAAAAAAAAAAACAAAAACAAAAACAGATTAACAGAAGCTTAAATAAAGATCGTCTCAATTGTGTCCTTTCAAGGGAAGAGATTCATCTAAAAACGTTTTTATACAGTTTCAAAGCTGTTTCCCTACATCATTAAAGCATCATGAGATATTTAACTAATGTTTTATCTGCAGATATGCTCAACTGTATCCTCTTTAAAATTAATATTTGAATGAAACCTATTTTATGGTAAAAACCTACCTGGTTGTACAATGTACATACATTGTTTGACATGGTACCATGGTAATACCATGTAATACCATGTACTGTAGAACTATGGCGTACACATTAGTTATATGAATATGGTAATTATATACTACAGTTCTATGTTATAAGGTATTACCATCTAATGTACCACAGTAGAATCTCAAAGCATTTTGTAAAGGAGAAGACAAAAACAGCCTTACTATACTTTGGTTTAATTTGATGTAAACACTATACAGATAATTTCACTTTGTCAGGTTGAAGGAAAATAGCATGAGTATTTATGACATTTTGGGAAAAAATCATTTATAGTAGCTAATTGACAGGTGTGATGATCATTGGACTTGAGTTATTACCTTTGTAGTTTAAGGAGGGGCTAAAATATGGATAGAGCTTCCCAATGAAAGACTGTCCAGTGTAAGAGTAGATATGCGAGCTGGACTCCACATCATAAAAGGAGACCAGGCCCTCCTCATAATCCACAAACACACCGACCCGCTGTGGCTTCACTCTCAGAAACAGAGAGACATAAGGACCAGCACCAGCCTTATATTCATTCCCATACCTCAGAACCACAGTCCAGAATCCAGTATTGGGACTCGCTGTGATCTTTCCCTTCCTTTTAATGGATTCTCTGACCACTCCTAAATCCCATTCAGTCTTTTCCTTCACCTGCACCTCAAAATAAAATCTCCCTGAGGAGAATCCCTCCTTTCCCAGGACATTTACACATGTATCAAATCTTTCCAGTTTGTCTAGGACTTTTTGATAAATGTTTCCATCTCTCACTTGTTTTCCATCATCAGACAGGATGAGTCTAGGATGAGCTGTATCAGGATCCAGAGTCACATCCACTGAGAAAACAAAGAATATTAATCACAATTTCACCATACACAGATTTTGTGTGTTTTAATATTTAATCAATTTTTAATCAGATTGTAGAGCAGTAATGAAACCGTGAATATCTGAATGTAATCTAGTGTAGTGCAGACAGCACACTGTACCTGCATACTGCTGCATCCACTTCAGCTCTGTGGAAACTAATGACAATAAAATATCATGAGATATTCAGGCCATTTATTTAACTGCCTATATAAACAGCTACAGGTCAGAAATTTCACACATATATTCTTTGTCTCATGAGCAACAAATGTGCCTCTTGACTGATATCAGATGTCATGACCCTGATGTCATTCAATTTGATTTTCTAAAACATTAAAAATCTTTTTTTCAACTGATTTGATCTTACAGGTATTCACAAGGGCATAATAATCAGTTAATAGAAGTTAATATTAAATGAATTTTTCTCTCTAGTTTCTTATCTAAACTTGCTCACAGATGTACTAATGTCTCGTAGTTGTGAATTTGAAATGAATATGAGATGAATCATCAAATTCACAAGATGAATTTGAATTTGAAATTAGAGATAAAAAATTACCTGTCCTCTTCACCATCTGTGAGGTGCTAATAATGAGCCACAAACACATGATCACATACTATTCTTATTTCAGCTTGACCTAGACTCATTCTTCATTACTGATATTAAAAAATAATAAATATATGTATCTGCACATACCAGTTTGCGTGAGTTTCTTGTCTAGTGTGTCCTGCAGTTGAGTCAGAGCTCTCCTCAGAGTCTTCAGATTCTCATGAGTCTTCATACTGATCTCAGACCAGTTCCTGGTGTTTGTAGAGCTGCACAGGGATGAGTAAATCTACAGCAGGAGAGAGGAGAAATCCTTCAGCATGGGGAGTGTTATGGCGTCATATACTGCATTATCATTGATCAGAGAGATGTTCACTGACCTGTAGGAGGTGGAGGTGATCTTCAGTGTGTGAGAGCTGCTCCAGCTCAGTGTTTCTCATCTTTAGCTCAGTGATCTCCTGCTCCAGATCTTCAATGAGCTCTTGCTCCTGTTTCTCTGCTGCTTTCTGCTGCTCCTCCATCATCTCCAGCAGTTCAGCCTGACATCTCTCAATGGAGAGGATGAGATCAGTGAAGAGCTCAACACGGGCTGCTTTCTCCTTCTCTGTGTTTCTCTGCTCAACCAGGTCAATCAACAAATTATGACTTTTGTTTGCTAAAACTATAATCATTGTTACTATTGCTCATTTATCAGTGTTTTAAGGAGTTTAAAAACTAATTGACTAATTGAGATGTGTGAGATTACTTTTCTAAGTAATCAGGTAATCACAGCCATGTCAATATTTAGATCAATTGTATGAATCTTCTGGTTGATTTGAAAATTTCTAATTGTTTGCATTGTAGTATCAAGTCATGAGTGTGTATGGTGTGTGTATGTGTGTGCTGTGTATTCACTCATTTCACATTCACTGTTTCTATCTCTCACTAAAACCAAGTGAATGACAGTTTATAGTCACTTTGAAGATAAATGAAATAATAATAATATTCTAATAAATACATATTATTTTGCATAAAATAATGCATGCACAAATTTCACAACCTGGCACACAACTAAGTCAAGAGGGTCCTGCTGAATTCATTTAAGACCTGATGTCCACCAACTCTATTGGGAAGGACAACTTGCGACCCTAAACGCTTTTGGGAAATGCACCCCAGATTAGGTTAGGGTTTGTGGTTGATCAGGGACCAATGAGTGACCAGATATTACTTAAATTATAAAAACATAAAATTTTATTGGTTTAAACCAGGAACCATGTGATGTCCATTCCAATGGAAGCAGTCTGAACAGGTTAACTGAATTATTTTAAACTCACTTTTCTGAAGTCTGCTGAGTTTTTGATGTCTTGAATCATCTTCATTCTGTCCTGGATCATCTGTTGCACATCATTCTGTGTCTTCATCAGTTGAGCCTATAGATAGAAAACAAAACACAGACATGTTTATCATAACAGAAATTTTCTGTCTTCTGAAGAAAATTTACAGTATGTTTTCATTTTAAACTTATTTCACAAGATAAAAAATGTGATTCCTTATGATATGAGACATTATAAACTACCTTCTTCCTTTCACTCTCTTCTTCTAGAGGTACAGTGTTGTGGTTTTTGTGGTCTGTTGCAGTGCACATTGAACACACACACATATATGATCATCTCTACAGAACAGCTCCAGAGGTCTCTCATGTTTCTGACATATATAGTCCTCCAGATTACTCACAGGATCCATCAGTTTGTGTTTCTTTAGACCTGCCACTTTAAAATGAGGCTGCAGGTGAGTTTCACAGTAAGAGCTCTGACACACCAGACACGACTTCAGGGCTTTCAGCTTTCTCTCTTCACAGAAATCACACAAAACTTCATTTTTTTTCTCAGGACTTTTCTTTTTATAGTGCTCTACGATCTCTCGGAGTGTGGTATTAATCTTGAGATCAGGTCTTTGCTTGAATGTTTCTTTACAGTATGGACAGTTGCAGGTCTGGCTGTTGTCCCAGCACTCATTCAGACAGCACATTTATATCACAATTCAATAAACTAGGCTAATCAAATAACTTGCATTATAGCACTGGACTAATTTGCAGATGGGATGGGTGGGACATGTCCCCACCACTTTTTTCCAAGGTCGATTTTGTCCCCATGACTTTTGAGAAGGCATTGAAAAAGAGCATGTGGAAGGCTAACACTGTAAAACAAAAAATCAACATCAACAAGGCATCAACAATCCGTTCTTCTTCATAGTTCATAAACGTAACAAAACACATTTGCACCGATGAGACAGGCCTGAACTATAAACCTTGTTACATACACATCTGTCTTCTGAGAAAACTTACAGTGTCTTAAAAAGCTCATTAAAATCAGTTTAGTCAGTAACTTTCACCTTTTTCTCTTCAATCTTGTCTTCTAGAGGTACAGTGTTGTGGTTCTTGTGGTCTGTCACGGTGCACATCAGACACACACATGTCTGATCATCTCTACAGAACCGCTCCAGAGGTCTCTATTCCTCCAGATTACTCACAGGATCCATCAGTTTGTGTTTCTTTAAACCTGCCACTTTAAAATGAGGCTGCAGGTGAGTTTCACAGTAAGAGCTCTGACACACCAGACAGGACTTCAGGGCTTTCAGCTTTCTCTCTTCACAGAAATCACACAGAACTTCAGGTTTTCTCTCAGGACTTTTCTTTTTATATTGATCTATGAGCTCTGGGAGTGTGGTATTAATCTTGAGATCAGGTCTTTGCTTGAAGTTATTGCTGTTATTGAAGTTCTGGGCTGGAGTGCAGAATTATTCGTTTGGTTATGTTCATTAAGGTGACAACACCATACTCTCAGATTCAAGTTTCAAGTTGTAATTTTGAGAGATATCTTTTTGTTTTCAGTTGCATTATTCTCCCTTTAGAGAGAAAATGTTTTTATGACTTGCTTCTCCAACCAGCATGTCAAGCCCCCACAACACAAGAAGAGTTATCATCAAAATTGTTAGTGTCACTGGCTGATAACATGGAGACAGTCAGAGATATTGTTACAAATATGAAATGTCTGATAGAACCATTTAAAGTTTAATATAGAACTTTTTCTTCTAAGACTGTACTTCTTTAATAATTAAGTAAAATAATATTTTTCATATGAATAAAGTGAAAAATCATTCATGCTCTAATTTTATACAGGTTATTGACTTACAAGGAGGTTCATCTATACTCAGTCTTCTGTTTTCTCTTCTTTTTGTTGATGTTGATGAAGATTCTGCCATTGTTCTTCACCTCTTTTCAAGAAAAAAAATACCATTGTTTTTGGCAAAAAAAAAAAATTGATCAATAAACTGATGAACATCAAACAATTAAGCCCATTTGGTTCTTGTAATAATAAGTATATTTTTGATCACTCAAGTGTAAATTAAATCTGTCCTAACCGAGAATGAAGTTAAAGTGATAAGTGATTTAGTATTTAAGTATTCCAGTTTGACATAAATCGTACTAAACTAGACGACTTCCATTAGAAAGCTGTTCAAGACCATCTCAATTTCTGTCACTTACCTGTGAGTATCAGACGTGTCCACAAGCATCTTTGAATGGCTCAATAAACATTCTGTTGTTTAAAGAGTTTTATCGTCTCAGGCGTCCATATTTTTGTTGATCAAGTGAGTTTCACTTTCTCTGAATGTCTCACTGAACTACAGTGATGCCAGAGCTCCTCAGGACTAGTTTTTCTAGATACCAGTAGACTTTCTGTTGGAGAAAAATAGTTTGACATACCCAAACTACAGGTGTGTAGAACCTCAAACTGGCATGACACGGCTATAAAAACCAGTGCTTTTTCACACAACTCTGAGGAGTATTTATCATCGTTTTCCACGCTTGTTCTGATAGGTCCCTCTGGGTCAACATGATTTCACCAAGTACAACATGTTCCTGGATCAACATCCCAGTCAACCAATCAGAATTGAGGGATAACTTTTCAGGAAATATCTGTTTTAGGCTTATGATCAGGGTTAGGTGCTTCTACACCCTTGTTAATCAGCTATCATTTCACACTGATTTTAGGAATAAATGATGGGTAGGGTTAGGTTTAGGGGTAGGGATTGGGTTAAGTCTATATTTTTGGACAGTAATGTTGATCCAGGATCAACAAAAGATGTTGATCCAGGAACATGTCTTACTTCGCAAAATCACGGCGACCGGCTACTCTGGCCTCCTCAGTGGATCTGGTGCATCATAACGAATCTGCTGCAGTTTTTTTTTTTTTTTTTTTTTTTTGCTATTTTCCATAATTATCTGTAAACTACTACTAAATGGAAATTTCTCAATGGAAATGGAAACATCTCCATCTACAGTATATTCATTCTCGCATCACCTACAGGGATAAGAAGCATTTCCAAAAGTCTCCAGTAGAGGCCGCCGTTCTCTCACAATGACTGTTGTTATCAGATGTGAAGCGGCCACACCTGCTCTTGTTATTGTCTGGGATTCTTGAAAGTTTCTCTTAAGAACATGCCGTATGGTTATTGTTGTTTACTCTAGCACACAGGGAGTTGGCCAGATTTATTACTGTGATCTAATCTGGATGTTGAGTATCCATTAAAGTCAATTTCTTTGTTATTTAATTGGCATGTGAATGTTAAAACAACCTACTGTTTTACATCAAAGAGATAAAAAAAAATTTGCAATTCACCTTTTGATAAAAGCAACATATTATAATGTTCTCGACACAACTATATATAGGCTATTTTATTTGTCCCATTATTTTATCCAAATTAAACTCTCAGCAAATGTAAAACCATCAAAGGATGAATCAGTAGGCCTTGGAATGCTGTACCACATGTGGTATCTGTTATTGATGACAAAACTTGAGTAACAAACACATTTTGTGCTAAACATGAAATTAATCCAAATTAACTATAGGCTAGCCTATTCCTCACAGCCTCCTTTTCATTCCTTATATTAAATTGTGCTAGGGTCTATATGACATTTGTTGCTTCAGGGTAATCCTTCAAAGCGGCTAATATTTAGCAAAGAGCTACAGATAAGAATCACAAATCTGAGCTTCTGACAGAATCGTTCACGTCTCTGTGCACTTGAGAAGGCCTGAATGACTCTTATTATTATCTCATCTATGGCTGTATCTGCTAAGTTTATTTGCTCTATTTGACAGCAGATTTTGATGACAATCTAGTACAAGATACAATCTAGAATCCACAAAAACAGCAGTGTTGTTTTCTGCAGACGCGTGATCCTTTCGTCTGTTTGCTCTGCGCTGAGGCGAGCTCAGACTTGCATCCGTGTGCAGAAAATAAAGTCATGAGTCAATATTTGAGTCACATCGGACCGTTCTGAAGCCCAGTACAGCCACAGGCAGGGCAGATCCACGTCTAATGCTTGTGGTGATGTGCAGATAGTAAATATCCTTGTTTGACACTGCTAATTGATGACGCACACAATCATTCCAGGAGAGCGAAAACACACACACACACACACACACACTCATGTTAGGTTTCTGTGAATTGTGGGGCCTTTCCTTACACTTCTATTACTTTTATACTGACCAAATGATATTTTCTATTCCCTAACCCTATCCCTTTCAGAAAACCTGTTTGTATTGTTACACTTTCAAACATACATCATTTACTATTTTTAATCATTTTTTTCCCTCGTGGGGACCGCAGGCTGGTCCCCAGACTCCCCATAAATGTCAAAAATTTCAGGTTTTACGATCCTTGTGGGGACATTTGGTCCCCCACATAATGTAGCATAAACAAGTATACACACACACACACACACACACACACAAGCAGGCTATGAGTAATACTGTACGTAATAGTGATGCTTGGATTTTTTTCTTTGGCTTTGACAATTGCAAAATTCCATCCTGTGAATGTCAAAGACAGAAATGAAATAGCAGAAACCATTTTTAAATAATTCTGTCCACCACAGCATTTTTGATTACAGAAAATTACTATGATTAGGATCAAAATGGTCTTCAGAGGAAACTTCGGTACATCCCCTTCATAGTGAGCACAGGGAGATAAGCACGCTGTTTCATAACAATGATGTCTGATAAGACACGCAGGTGTTACTGGCTCTGACTGCATATTGTTTTGCAATTCAAAAAGAAAAAAAACACAAACACAGACACACGTTGGTATATGTAGTTTATGAGGATTCTCCATAGGCATAATGGTGTAAACTGTATTGCATTTTCTATCCCCTTACCCTTAATCTAGCCCTCACACAAAACCTTCTACATTTTTAGATTTTCAAAACACACATTTATAAATATATAGATAGATATAGATAGATATAGAAGTTATGTGAGGTTTTTGTTGCACATCAAGGGATTTGTGTAAAATGTGTTTCCATCATAGTTTATGCACATATCTTTTTATTGGATAAAAACACAAGCCGCCTCAAATGAGCACATACGTTTTTGTGCACATATTTAGAATTTATGCGCATCTTGACATTTCCATCCAGCATTCCATAATTCACGTAAAAATAGGTGGCAACACAGCTAGTGACTGAATTATGTGACAGGAACACAAGTACGTACACGCACTCACACAAACAGCAATTGTTTTTGTGCTAAATTTAAAGTCCTAAAAGAAATACAATATAATGTTTTTGTCACTTTAAATGGTTCACTTTATTCAAAACTGATTATTTTTGTTCTTCAATAAAGTTCTTGCATAAATTGGAAATGTGGGTCTTATTTCAGCCAACCTCACGTACCTAAAAATTGTGCATAAAAGTAATAATTAATATAAATTTAAAACTGAGTTATTTTCTACCATCTATTTTATCAATTAACTTTTAAAGAAATAGTTGAATTAAAAGGTACATCAAAGAAAAGTCCTTTAACTAACTCAATGAATAAATAAAATAGTATTAGTGCAAGGTCTAAAAATCATCAATATTCCAAAAAGACATTTATATCATGTCTTTGGTTTTATCAGTTAGGCCTAATTAAAAAATAGTTCTGATTTAAAAGTTTTATCAGCTAACTGAATATACAAATAACTAAAATAGTTGACATTTGGTTCAAAAGTTGATCTCCCAAAAGGCACTGTATAATTTTGACAAGACACCAGTTGAGACTTGTAGGCTAGTTAAAGTTTGGGACATTTTGTAACGCAGCAAGCCAGGGGAAGTGAAACAGACAGTATAGTGTGTTCTGCACCGTGGTATTTTAGAGTTCCATCTTTCAGCGAATGACCCAAATAGCAGGCAAAAAAATGTAAGACTACAGATGAATTTGACAGTTTTGGGGAAATCCACTGACCATGCACACTGGAGGCATGATCTGAACCACAGAAAGATGCTGTATTAGACGTATCATCACGTCACCACATGACGGCTGTTACTCCTGAAAGTAGCTTTGTCACATGATAACATTGATAAAAAGCATTCTAAATTTAGTCAGGAAAATAACTCACATGCTGTTTTCCCTCTCATAAAACCTTTAGTTCCTCTGAAATCCTCACCCCCACAGACCACTTCCTTTGATAAAATCTATCTATTAAGGACATCTTCAGTGTTTCCTGTAGACTGTCTTTTCTGACGCCTGTGCTGTTGTGTGGTGTGGTTTGTATTTTTCCATTTGAAATTAAAAATGTAAAACCAAATATGCAAGAAATCCCATAGAAAAGGCATTATTGTGTAATTTAACGTTATTAAATAATGCATTGTTTTTCTAAGTAGCCATTTTCTCCTTAATTTGTTATATTACTTGTATGAAATAAACAGTGTCATTCTGTTTTATTTTTTGATTAGTATTCATTAATTTAATTTTTCAATATGAGTGCATGGTTTAACAAGTATGTATTAAATAATATAAATATTTTAAAAAGACTATTGTTCCTTGTTCCTGAACAAAACTCAGGAACAAGAACAAAAGCCAAGTACTAAATAACAAAAACTGTTTTAAAAAGATCTGTATTTCATGTCATCGTTTTATCAATTCATTTTTTTTTTAAATAATAGAACTTTTATTTTGAGAATTTCACTACAAGTATCCCTTGAGTTGTGAAGTAAAGAACAAAAGTAAAGTTGTCCTGTATGACTGCTAATGCCAATAATATTTTAATAAATAGCATTAGCTTTTCCGGGAGAAGAAACATTTTCTCTTTCAAAATGAAATCTCATACCATGCAAGTTAAAGGTTTCGTGAAACTCAAGAACTTCAAGATCTTGGTGGATAAGATCTCTACTAGGCTAATTAGCAGAGAGTCAAAATGCCTGTCATGTGGT
Source organism: Tor tambroides (assembly GCA_021397915.2). Classification (NCBI taxonomy): domain Eukaryota; kingdom Metazoa; phylum Chordata; class Actinopteri; order Cypriniformes; family Cyprinidae; genus Tor; species Tor tambroides. The sequence goes on along the minus strand of JAFVLL020013486.1, from coordinate 11,328 downwards.
TTCTATGCTTAGGTGGAGTGAAATCTGTCTGCGGTAAATATAAGCATATACATTAGGTGGTTTCTGGAAGGGAACAGTGATTTTTGTGGAATGCATCTTTCAAAAATGAGGCCGCCGCCTGCAGCACGAATGCTTCTTAAGGTCAGGTCTGCTCTTGCTCGTCATAAACCTACATTCACTTACGCAAAGGAACAACACAAGCAAGTCAAATAAAAGTCAAATACTGATATGTGTATATAAATATGGCATTTTATTTTCATAATATGATATACAGCATAAAACGCAAAGACATGTTTAAATGAGCAAAGAACGTACATCTAAATAAAAAAGGGCAAAAAATTGCCTACTTAGTATTGTCGACTCCCTTTTTAAACTCTAAACAGCTTCAATACAAACTAACAGAGTCACCAAAAGTTCCACTGCTTTCCATGCTTTTGGCAATTACCTTTGAGAACTTTGAGAAATTATGTCAAGTTACACTGGTGATGCTTGCATTCTTGAGAACATTTTATAAGTTATGGAAAAATACACCAAAGGGTGCGTACTCTTCTACCTTTGTGGTAGTTCTGCTTAACAAATGTCAGTTACGGCACACGGTGCCAACACATTCAACATACACGGTACTGTGAATCGTGCAGAACCACAAATAATAACACCTGAAACACAAAAAAAGATGTTTTTTCACAAATAAATCTGAGAATTTGTCATTCCATTATCAAATATGACTGCATATTTTTTAAAAACAATGAAACAAAACTGATATTAAACTCTCGAGAACCACAGCAAGATGGAAAATGCACTGTTGGTTAATATAACCAATAGTGAATTTACCATAGTTAGAGGTCAAATAACAATATTAAAAATACAATAGAAATAAAATCTTCTGAATGGCTTGAATTGAGTCAATTTCATCACAAAAATTAAACATCTACTTAACTATAACCGTATTTTTAAAACTGTGTAGAACTGTGTATGTCTATTTTCAAATCCTGATTAGGACTGCAAATTTTTTTTGATAGGCAAGTCTTTTTTCTGTCCTTGCTAAAAGAAAAACGCTGTATGAATTGACAAAAACAGCAAATCTAAACATTAAATCTGATGTGAAGCAGAACTGTGGACCAATGAGAATTTACTGTGGGCGGAGCTACACCACATCGACAGACTTGACACAAACAGCCAATCTGATGTAATATATCTGATGTATAGCAGGACTGTAGGCCAATGAGATTCACTGTAGTTGGAGCTACACTGCATTATGTGACGGACTCCAACAAAAATTATTTTTGTGTTCTCGCTAAAAGAAAAACGCTGCGTGACTCGACAAAAACAGTCAATCGGAACAAATCTGATATGAAGTGGGGCTGTGGACCAATGAGATTTCACTGTGGGCGGAGCTACACCGCATTACCCGACAGTCTCCAACAAAAGAGTCATTTTTCTGTCCTTGTTGAAAAGCAAAACGAAGCACGACAAAAACAGTGGGATGGTAGACTAATGAGATTTCACTGTGGGCGGAGCTACACCGAATTACACAAACTCCAGTGAAATCACTTCTTGTGGTTGCGGCTGAGAACATATTGTAACACCTTTGGTGCCAGAATCTTTGTCTTATCATCTAGTCCTTCAACAAAGATCAATTAAAAAGCCCCATCCTGAGACTGAAGGGTTAAAATCTCTGCAGCCAGTCTTTGTGGGTCCAGAAGATATGGGAACATGTCCATGGCTCTGTCCACCAAACGTGCATTGAAAATTGCAAGTAATTTCTTCCGCACCTGCTCCCGTTCGGACCACTGAGGATTGTGATTGGAGGGCGACCAGTGTCCATGTCCTCTCTCTGGCTGCATGGCATTGTGGGACGCTGGAGGATAGCCACCATAATGGTCAGACCAGTAGCCCTGTTGGGGAGGAGGCCCTCTGTTGTGTGGAAATGAATACTGGGACATGTTAACAGGTGGGTAAACTGGACCTCCTCCATAGGAGTGATACCGGGGTTGAGTGTAACCAGGGTTTGTTGAGCTGGGCAGCCCCATGCTATGGTGCTGAGCAGCTCCACCAGTGCTGGGGGATTGGTAGGAACAGCAACTGCAGGGTTGGCTATTGGGCGGAACGTAGCGATGCCGCCCACTGTTTGATGGTTTGGACTTCCTGTGGTCGCAGTAGCGATCACAATGGGAAGCTTCAGGAGAATGGCATTCGTAGGAACCCAAGCCAGAATCCAAACGCTCCTGAGATCCACTGGGTAAGGAATCTAGACTTGTTGGCGAATGCCGACATTCTTTTTTCAAAGGAAACTTCCTTTGAGTTGGCTGGGGGGCTGCTTTAATGACAAGGACATTTTCACTGGCGTAACTCTTTTTAAGAGATCCAGCATCCAGGGAGAGTTTCTGTTCCATTACTTCCTCCAGAGGTGGACTCTGACTGGAAACCGGCTGAGGTTTGTGCGGTGTGGATGAAATTTTGGCTTTGTCTCGGAGCTCGTCGGCCAGGGCACGCTGGGATTGCTTGGTTCGCTCTGGATGATGGAACTTGCACTTGATTCCATAAGTACACTTCTTTCCTGCATTGAAAACAGGAGATTTTAATTCTTGTTCACGTAGTAAATGCTATCCTTGTGTGGTCAGAAAAGACATGGTCTATACTACCATTCAAAAGTTTGGGTGTCTACCATTTAAAAGTTTTACTGTCAATCAAAAGTGACAAAGACATTTATCAAGTTACAAAAGAGTATTTTTTCAAATAAATGCTGTTATTTTGATTTTTCTATTCATCAAAGAATTTTTTTAAAAATATTGTGTCTTGGTTTTCACAAAAATATCAAGTAGCACAACTGTATTTAACACTGATAATACGAAATGTTTGTTGAGGCGCAAATCAGCATTATTAGAATGATTTCTGAAGGATCGTGTGACACGGAAGACTGGAGTAATAGCTGCTGAAAATTCAGCTTTGCATTACAGGAATAAATTACGTCAAAACATTAACAAAGAAAACAGTCATACTGACCCAAAACTTTTGAACAGCAGTGTATATTGTTTATTAATTCCTTGTATCTGGGTTATACTTTTGATATGGGCCATGGCAAATAAAAATGTCAAGCCATACCCTAATAATTACACCAACATGTGACTGCAAGACCGCATGAAATCACAAGTAAAAGGACAATGTCAATCATTCATGAAAGTTGGAAAAAAAAATCTGATTCTTACCATAAGGACAGGGCTGTTTCTTAGGTATACGTGGAGTTTTCCTCAGAAAGTTGTCTAGGGTGGGTCCATGTCTTCCCAAAGGGTCATCCGGAGGCATAAACCTACACAAAAGCATTGTGAATTTAATCAAATTGGGCTAAAACAACTTGACCTATGCTGGCAAAGACCAAAATGCAATGGTACTTACTTGTCATTGACGAACGAATACATCAGAAGCCTCTCCTCTATGAAACGCTTCCACTCAGGACGTTCTCCTTGCAGATCTCGGTAAGTGTCATTGGAAACAATGATGCCGTCGGATTCGTATGCCAGCTTCACGATAAAACGGTCATCATAGCAAACCACTCGTTTTCCTGCCACCCTTCTGGATGGTGTGAACACCAAGAGCTTCCTCCGCTCTAATTCACGCAGAATGTGCTGATCTGAGAAAAATATTCATGAAATATAAACTTTGTTGGCGTTTTACAATTGTTGCGTTATTTTAAGTCAATTATTAAAAATCTGTACAATAATTAAACATATTTAGTCATGCATTTTAAACTTGCAATAACACCTAAATGCATGTTTGCTCTTGTAGAATTAAATGCCCCGTGACTAGATTTTCATACCACTTTTACCTCGATTAAAAATTCAATATGTAATATGCTAAAACAAAACATTGAGCTATGCAATGGTCAAAGATGTCTGTGGATAAATAACGCAGTTTTTTTTTAGTGCCAACCTTGGACAGACTGAAAAACTAGAGAATTATGAGGTTTATGTTCATGATATGGAAATAAAACAAGCAATATACTCACATTTATTAGAACTTTTTGCAATATCAAATTAAATGTTTTTGTCTGCCACAATTATGTAATGTCCTTTTATTTTCTAAACAGATATTGATAAACGTGCGATTAATAGCATAACACACAATTAATTTGACATTACCGTTGATTGACAGATCTTGTTTGAACACAGTGTCTATTTTGTTGAAACTAAACCAGGTCTTCTTGGTATTCAGTTACTCTTTGTACCAGCCAGAACAAACAGCCCAAGGGAAAAAGATTCTTGGCATTTTAATTTGCTTGTGATTTTCATTGGACAAGTGCCCATTTACACATAGACAGTTTATTTCAGGGGAAGCAGGAATTCAAACATACTTACACATATTTACATAGTTAAATGTCAACTGTTAAGACAGATCAACATTACAGCTATTTTTTGGATGCACAGAATTATCACTAACCACAGGGTTGCATTATTTCTCTCTAGCTAGGTCAAACTTAGGAGGGTTTGGCAAACAATGCAGATCAAATAGGCTGGTACATCTTACCCGGCAAAAGCAGCAGTTGTATTATTCCTCTACGGCCTTCATTATGTTATAAGGAAGTTACAAAGGTTTTAAAAACCCCAGGTACTTGCCAATATATCTTATGTCATCCTTCATTCAAACAGCTACACAAATAAAATCAATGCGGGGTTTTCCCATACTTCCAGTTCTATTATTTGAGACCTGACTTTGAGTACCAGACATAAAAACCAGAACTGTATTTCCTGTATTCCATGTGCAATTTAGTTGAACATTCATACATTTGCTCGAGTGGCTTCCAATATAACAGGTCTGCAGGTCTCTTTTTAGCCATTTTGTTGCTAAGAGGAAACAGACCTCGCTTATGGGAATGTGATTCCTTCTGGAAAGCAGGAATTGGTTCTGACACACGGTGCATTCCCTTTTTCTTACCTGTAATAGGCACATCAGGTCGTGGCTGTTCTTTTCTCCAGGAAGGCACAAACACTGTGATGTCAACGTGACCCCGCTCTAGGAAGAAGTTCACCGCCAACTGAATTCCCAGACAGGAAAAAACCTCCTTGTTGCCGTGACTACAAAACAGAAAAAGTCCATTTTACCTGTAAATTTCAATTAGTTTTTATTGCACGCGCAGACATTAATTTAGAAGACGCTTTTGTCCAAATAAGGAATATCATATTAACCTTGTTTAAATTTTTTATTTTTGAAAATATTTTTCAGTGGATCATGAGATCTCTCTTCAGGTTTGCTGGAAACAGTGGCTGCATTAAGATGTCAGGTTATTTCCTGTTAAAAATATTTGTTATCCTCCTTTCTTAGTCACAGGTGACAATGGGCAGTAATACACATTCCAGTGTTTGTTTGTTTGTGTTTAACGCCATTCCAGCTCCTGTGGCTATTTTCATGGTGAGAAATATTATGGCTGAATTATATCGTTTTCACATTCCAGTGAAATCACAAAATAAAATACAACTAAATACAGCACTGATATACTGAGAGATATATATATATATATATATATATATATATATATATATATATATATATGACCCTGGACCACAAAACCAGTCATAAGTGTCAATTTTTCAAAATTGAGATTTATACATCATCTGAAAGCTGAATAAATAAGCTTTCCATTGATGTATGGTTTGTTAGGATAGGATAAGATTTGGTCGAGATACAACTATTTGAAAATCTGGAATCTGAGGGTGCACAAAATTCAAAATACTGAGAAAATCGCCTTTAAAGTTGTCTAAATGAAGTTCTTAGCAATGCATATTACTGATCAAAAATTGTTTTGATATATTTACAGTAGGAAATTTACAAAAAATCTTCATTGAACATGATCTTTACTTAATATACTAATGATTTTTGACATAAAAGAAAAATCAATAATTTTGACCCATACAATGTATTTTTGGCTATTGCTAAAAATATACCCCAGCGACTTAAGACTGGTTTTGTGGTCCAGGGTCACATATACATATATATATATATATATATATATATATATATATATATATATATATATATATATATATATTTATCTACTGACAAACAGATTTTTTTTAATTTAATGTTTTAAAAAGGCATGCAAGATTTGTTTAACCCTCATGTTGTGTTCATTTTGACCTTTGAATTTTGATTATAACACGGTTTAAAAAAAGCTTATGAATTTCTTGTTATGCTATATTACGGCAAAGTATTGGCTTAAATCTTTTTATCAACATGTTTTTATTCAATTAGCAGTTTTTGTATTTCTTTTTGGAACTAACTGATCACAGGCCTCATTTAACTGAGCTTATGAACATTAGTTTTTGAATGAACATTGCCAACATCTCTTCCACAAATAATATTTTTTACTCAAAAACTGAGGTGTATAACCTCAGACCAATGAGGCCTATGATCAAGTTGACAAAGATTGAATCCAAGATTTGGTAATAAGTTAGCATAATGAGAGATTTACTAAGATTTTTTAACAGCCTGGTCATTTTTGACAGGGAACACCAAATCAGGGAAAGGATTTTTGACACCGCAAAAGAGTTAAAAATCTATTTAATTGGACAAACAAGTCAAGTTAATTCAAATCCAAACCAGGATCTTTTAATAGGGTCTATAATAAACAGAACTGGGTGTGTGAAAACTGTCTGTTCTATGAGGTAATTAAAAACGTCTGATTTATAAGAACAAAAATAGCAAAGGTGGGCAGAGTTATCCAATAAGACACTGTGTTACAATGCTGTCGGGCCTGTTCTGTTACACAGCGTTCTTTTCACAGACATTCTCCTTGAGGATAGTAAGAGAGGGAAGGGTGGGGACGGGAAACGACGCTGATTTGCATATAAGATTATTTGCATACTGGAGTGATGACAGATGCAGGAGCCTGCAGGGGCAAATCTGGACTCCACTTGCAAATGCAGGTGAAATACAAAGGGAGGGTTTTAAAAGATCATTAAAAACGTAGGCGCTGTGAAATTCTTCAATAAGTCCTCTCACAAAAAAAAAAAAACTAAAAAAAGTCTATCAATATAGTTTGTTCTGGTAACATATGATCTAACTTCTCCAAATAACTTCCTGATGTTCTGGTCTGACATTTGGAATAAATTTCTCAACAAATCCTACACAACACAATTGAGGAGAAAAATAATATTGTGCAATGTGTAAAAAGTGTAGAAATAATAAAATAATAAGTGTCAAAATACTGTCCAGATTGTCCAATGAATAGCAAATAACGTTCACCCATTTTTAGTAACACGAAAACCAGATATTCAGTCAAGTTGTACACCTTTACATAAACACAAATCTCGGTTTTCAAGAAAAAAAAGAAGAAGGAAATGGACTTGATTTGCACATCAACTTGAAATGTATGAGGAAATACTGGGTTTTATCATCTCTAAACTATGATACAATTACTGAAGGCTGAAGGTAAAAGGTTTACATTTTGGCAAGCTGTTCCTTAAAAATAGAAAGTCTCAATTTTAAAACTCCATTCATCTATTTTACAGTAAACAAACATGCTTAACCATAACATAATGAATATTCCTTGATTGTTTTATCATAATAGTTATTTGCAACTATAACTATATAACTATAACCAAGTGTAATTAAGCCAAAAAATGTAAATACATTAAAATATTACTCCAAATTTTCTCCTTTCATTTTGTGAAATATTCTCGCAGTTTAAATGAACAGTTTTCTATTTTTATACATTTTCAAACATAATTTATTCAAGTGATAACAAAGCTGACTTTTCAGCCGCATAAGAGACTTCTTTCAAAAACATTAAATCCTAATTATTCCAAATTTAAAGTTTATGTTCAGTTTTACTTTTACAAAAAAAAGGTGCTATCTTGTGATTTTTAAAATATAAAATAAAACATCCTGTTAAACATTTGACACAAAGAAAAAGGTCAACATCAACACAACATCACCTTTAAATTTACTGTAAACAACTTCAATAGCAAAGTGGTAGAAGGGAGACGTAAATGTCACTGTAAACACTTATCTTATTGCACACCATGTTTACAGTAAACTTACCTCATGGCTACATTAGACCCATCAATGACTATTGGTCTGAGTGCGTCCTCATCCTCTACCAGCTCTTCTGGAGCGCTTGACACTGCTGGAGCATTATGACAGGGATTTTGGGCACTTCGGCCTTTACTGGAAGCATCCCCACGTGAAACCAGCACCGGGGAGGCTGTTGGTTCCTCTCTCTCCTCTGACTCCCCAGCAGCCTGTATCAGCTCACCCAAAACCTTGTTGGTGTCTGCGTTGAGGCCGAGTTTCAGGAAAGCGGCGCGGACCTGCGTTTGGGAAAACCCCAGCTTGAGGAACAGGTCGAGCTGGGCCTGAAACTCAGAACCCAGTTCTGAGGATTCATCTGGAGTCAGGCTGGACTGGGCCGGGTCCATTCTAATGCTGCTGGAAACGGGAGGGCTGTACAAAGTTGTGGGTGCTGTTACCCATGCGTTGGTGGCGTTCACGTTAGAGTTTGGGGATCCTACGCTGGAAGACCAAAAGGAATCCAAATACAATTGTAACGTCGGGATGGTGCTGATTTCAGCACTCATCTCTTCATCCGGAAAAACGTCTTTGTCAGTCACCTGTTTAGAGAATGTGTAATAATAGATATGATAATCAAAGCATTCATAGCTAATTAAATATTTATTTATAGCCTCAAATAACACTACAACACATCTAATCATCTAAATATCATATGACAATGAAGTTACATGATGGCACAATCTGGTAACTATTTCAAACATTTCGGCACTTAATTATAAATTTCAAACCAATTAAAAGCTACTATTCAATAGATATTGTTTTCAATAAACAATATTTTATTAAAATATATTAAATCTATAAAAATAAATAAACATGAATGAGTTTGCGTTTATATTAAAACGTATAAAATATATAAATTCTTTAAAAAAGAAAAAAATTAATATGTAGTAAATCGCTATAAACAAACCATAAAATCAATAAATCGAAGTCTGTTACTTCACAGGAAATGTAATTTTGATACGTGAAACTTTAGGCTTCACTGCCTAACTTTAAAATGAGCAGGTCTCTTTACTCATGTTGTCTTTTTAGATCATGAAATATTGACAGTTATAAAAGCGACATCACATTATTTCATTGTTTCCATATTCTTTATTTGCGGCGCGTTCCCGCATTCCAGCACATGGACGTGTTTACCAATATTTTAAAGTTCATTTCTACATAAAATCACAATATAAGTAGATATTAAACAGTTTACTATATAAATGTTTATGTCAACTATTAGAAACGTCAATATAGTCTACCGAAACTATCGCTTAGTGTACGTATATGTACAAATATACAAGTTGGAAAAGTTACAAACAAAATAAACGTTACACGTACCTTTACTTGATCTGTTCTCTTTGTGTTTCGAGCTGCTGTCTTCTTGTAATAAGGCTGATAAGCTCGTAAGTTCTGCTCCTGTTGAAACCCAAAGGAGCAAAACAACACCAAAGAGAGAATCGGCACGCCTTTAAGTTTCAACACCAGGAAGCAAGACGAAGCCCGTGTTGACGTCACGGTATTTATTTTTCTTCTTCCTCTATTAAGAATAATAATCGATATATAAAAGACTTATATAAAAGGCAGATATAAATATAACGATATATAAAAGACAAAAGCTATCTAAAAATAATTAACTTTAAAAATAAGGCGTTGTAAAATCTTGTAGCTACTATTTGTTTTTAACTTTTTTATTTCTATAAAAATATTTGTCTTTAGTCATAATGTACCCACTATCTGCATAAGTAAATTGTAAAAGAATGCTGTTGATACTACAGTACCTGTTTTTTTCCTTAACTCGTTTAAAAATAAAAGTTTCCGTTAGAATCAAGTGTTTTACACATCATATTAGAACCGATGTCATATGAGAACATTAAGTTCCACTTTTCATTTCCTAGAAAACCCAGAACCCATAAGCCGATACGTGATCTAAAGAAACTATAGCCTAATGAAACATCCAGAACTATTTTCATTTATTTTAATAATAGTTCTTTATAAGATAAAGGTCTTTGATTAACTTGCAAAGAATCGACCAAGTATATGTATAGTCTGTTTCATTAATGCAATTTAACATTTTATTATTATTTTTAATATGTGTGTGATACTGTTGAATTCATAAAATCCTAATAATAACATGAACTTATTTATATATTTATTGGTTTTAAACAATACAAGAAATTGTTCTAAGAATTTCTTCAATTAAACTGAAACAGGCAAAAAGTTATTGAGCACTGAGCAAACATTAATTCACATGTTCAACATTTGTAAATTTCACTTCCTCTATCTATATACAGCATATGACAATGAGAAGTGAGGGTGTAATCTTGGTGCTTTTTTAAATTCTCACTATTACTCCAGGTTATTAGTTCCTCACCAACAGCCACATATTTTCACACTATCACATTTGATTGATGTTATCTTGGGATCAAGAAACGCAAATGTCAAAAGAACAACAAATACAGAATCATGAACATGTCGGTATGTGTTAAAAGGTGTTTCTCTTGTGGTTTGCAAAAAAGAGAAACCTCTAAGTGAACACTGACTCAGACCAGAGTTAGTTGCATAGATAGCAACTAGTCTCCTCTCACCTGCCTTCTTGCTTCGGTCTTTTTCTACTTGATATGCAAATAATGAATGATGTATTGCATGTTTGTATATTTTATTTGACTGACAGAATCCATTTGAGTGCTGCTTATACATATGCTGTAGTTCATAGAGATTAAAAAAAAAAGAATAAATAAATAACTATAACTATTCAATATTTAAGTTGTAATTGTTTATAAAGAGACTCCACAAAGAATCATTCCACTAGTAATGTTTAAAGTAAAGGGGATGTTTGGGGTCTTGCGTGAAATTTGTGGCAATTTACCTTTTTAATAATTAGTTTTCTAGGATGTTGGGCAACTTGAGCATGATGTTCCTCACCCAAAGAGTGAGATTCTTGTTCTTGTGCTGGAATTTCTCCACCTTCTGTGGATTGAGATTCTTCTTGTGCTGAAGTTTCTCCACCTTCTGTAGATTGAGATTCTTCTTGTGCTGAAGTTTCTCCACCTTCTGCAGACTGTGATTCTTCTTGTGCTGAAGTTTCTCCACCTTCTGTAGATTGAGATTCTTCTTGTGCTGAAGTTTCTCCACCTTCTGTAGATTGAGATTCTTCTTGTGCTGAAGTTTCTCCACCTTCTGTAGATTGAGATTCTTCTTGTGCTGAAGTTTCTCCACCTTCTGCAGACTGTGATTCTTCTTGTGCTGAAGTTTCTCCACCTTCTGTAGATTGAGATTCTTCTT
>JAFVLL020013484.1:0-10499 GCA_021397915.2 Tor tambroides | reverse complement strand
GGATACAGACCTGGAGCTGCGAGCTGCGCGCTGCAAGAGGTCCAATCCGGCTGCTGAGGCGTTTCAACGGCGAATCTCGGCGTCAGCGAGGAAGATCTTCGTCGCTGAAGAGAAGAAATCTGAGATGCGGCGGCGAAGCGGCCGCTTATATAGCCAGAGGCCCCGCCCATTCTGGCGGGCTTTGGCGGGCTGCATAGCCATAGGCTTGCTCATCGCCGCCGCCGAGCCATTGGTTCAATTTTATAGCACTGCACGAACCAATGGACGTGCAGTTTCACTGCGTGATTGAAAAGGCTTCAGTGGAAGAGGAAAAAAAGAGTTTTTCCATGCGTCTTACGACGCAGTACGAGTATCGACGGGGAACATCGCTTATCAATTTTGAAAATGGTTATGCTGCTTAATATTTTTGTGGAAACCAAATTATTAATTTAGATTTTAAATATAATAATTTACTTAAAACCAAAGTGTTACTGAGCACAAGCTTTTGAACTGTAGTGTAGATTTAGGGAGAAGATGAGGACTTTGTACCATGTTGCAAATGCAATCAAATTTTAATAAAAATTAACAATGATAGTATAAATGATTATATATAATAAATTGGGGAACAAAACATCATTTTTTAAGAAAGTCACACACGCTAAAAACTAAATTCTATTTCCAACTCAGACTAAGAAATATACAGATTACTGTGAGATATTTAAAATAAGAAAATGACAATTGTCACATTGAGAAGCAGACATATAAAGTGACAAAAGTATTAAATTGTATTACTTACAAAAATACCTTTTTTATTCTGAAACAAAAAAGGAGCTTCCATACTACTTAAAAAAAAAAAACAAACAAAAAAAAACATGAGGTATTGCTCTCTTTTGACACGTTTTTTTCCCCTCATTATTATCAGGAATAGTAGCACTTGGCAATCATTCCCTGCAACTTTGCAGAAGGCCAACAGGTGGAGCACCTTCACTTCAATGTTGGGGCTGCTGTACTCATTCAATGTATAATCTCCCATGCATTTGCAATTCTTGCTACACATCATGTTATTGGATCTCCCTCTTCTCCTCCTCCCTCATTTGGGCTGACGTCCTTGCAGTGGCCTGGTAGATCCTTACCTCCTCTTGTGGGATCTCTTCCAGCAACGTGACATTAAAAACATTTTTAAAGTTTTCAATGAAACGCAGGTCAGATTGAAATCGCACCTGTTGGAAATGAAACATTGGCAACCAGCGGGTCTTATAAAAGAGGCTACCTCAGGCTTAAAGACATAAAGCAAACATGTTGGGTATGGTTTAATGAAAAAACATAGAGCCGGACCTTATTTGCCCACAGTAGGGTGGTTCCTGGTTTACAGAAGTACTGCATGGTGATCAGTAGATCCTCTAGAAAGTTGTGATGATAGACCACGTCTGCACAAAACACATAGTCATAATTGTAGACGGAGCTGGGGAAGTCACGTTTCACATCCTGACCCCAGACCAGAGCCGCCACCTGAGGTGTGTATCTGCAGCGGCCCCGCGTGTTGCGCGAGAGGTTAAAGTTCAGATTCGACAGGACATCGGGCAGATCTGTGGCTGTGACCCAGGCCCCTTGATGTGGAAAAGGTGTAAATGAAAATAAATGGTAACTGAAAACAAATAATTCAGTTAAATTGACATTTGAACTTCCATATCATTACTTTCACGCACGAAAAAAAGAGATGTTAGTTTAATACCCAGTAAACTTGCCACTATGGACACCAGTCCTGTTCCTGCTCCAAGTTCCAGCACTGCTTTGTCCAGCAGATCAACCTGTTCCCGGTTCTTTTCCAAATACTGACAGAGAGCCACAGCCTGTGCACACACATACATACACAGGTAATCTTTGAAAACTTCACAAAACTCATAATATAGGGTTTTTCACACTTGAAACAGTTTACCTTGTGTCATTCTAAACTCATAGAATCCTGGGTTATGTTGCTTCACACCTCACACTCATCATAATTTAGCTGGGGTTAACAATTAATCCACTGTATTTGTAAACTGATGTTTCACATTGTACATTCTTAACCCTCTAGTGCTCTTTATAAAACAGAATTGCTCTATATCATAATGGTATGATACTCGGTAAAGGTTTAGCACATGCTATGTGAAGACAAAAAAACGTCATGGACATGAAACGAAAAAGGTTAAATTGCACTGAAAAACTACTGCATTGGAAACAAATTTCATCTAGTGAAATGTTGGTACTGCATCCAAACAAAATCTTACTGAAACCTTATGTTTTGAGATATCAACCTCAAATTTGGAACACAAAATTTGTCTTTTTTACCCTCAGTTTTAGAGTAAAACTTTTGTTTTAATCTAAAAATACGTACTTCCTATAATTTTTTTTAAAGTGTTTTTGTGGATTTTTCAAAACAATAAACAAACTTTTATAACTTTTTAAATTCCAATTTAATTTCACATTTTATTCACTTTAGCCAAAAACCAGCATTTCTCTTTAAAAAGAGACCTTTAAAAAAATCTAAAGTCTGTGCTCCAAAGCACTCAAGATTTACAACCGTTTAAGTTGGAAATTTCATTTTCAGATCTCTGCTCAAAATGTTAACACATAATAACGTAATAAATGGGTTACTAATGTATAGTATAGTAATGTTAGTAATGCATGAATACAATTTAGTACCATTAAATCCCCAAAAAATACAAAATATTTAAAAGAATATAAACCGCGTGACATTCTATGCTATGTCAGTGTCACTGATTGGACGAAGACAACGTGCAGCCTGTTTGTGTAGGCCGTTTAAATTGCATCCTCAGGTTATTGCCGACTGTATTGTCGAGTTTTTCCTGAATGGACCTTTCATACTATAAAGGTAAGGTGGACTATTTAATGTCACCATTTTCCCCTTAAACGCTGGAACTACTGTTTATATAGAATACGCGGATTTTCTTTGTCTAAAAGCAAAGCACGTGAATATGAGGCGCGATTGTACATCTGTTGCTAAGCATCTAGGCGTAACAACGGCGGTAAAGTTAGTTTGACGTTTGACATTCATCAGACATGCGGGTTTTTTTTTTTTTGCCAATTAAACTCTTGGCTGTTATGTTTTGAGCCCAAACTAACTCAGATATACATAAATATATGCCCTTTACGTTGCACAAGGCTTAATTTCTAGAGAAAAAAATTAAAAAATTAACCATTTAAATTAAACAATTTAACTACGTGACATTATACTATAAAACCAGTACTAAAATGTTCAGAAAAACATCCTTGTTATTGCACAAGGATCTGTTTTTGGAATTAGCATTTTATGTGTTTTATAATAATTTTACAACTTTTAATGTATGTAATAATACAAATCCATTAAACAACAACACCATTTGATTTAAAGGTATCAAACCAACTGTGAAAATCTCTACATATTGTTCCCTATAATGCACAAGGCTTGTTTTTTTTATAATTACGCCTTTATTGCTTTTCTATACAGTACTGAAACCTTTTTTTTCATGTGTTATATACTGTACCCACTTTAATTAAACTACGACACCGTTTGAAATAAAGGTATCAAACCAACTGTAAAATATTCAGAACATTATTCTCTATAATGCACAAGGCTTGGTTTTTCAGATTATACCTTTATTGTTTTTATATACAGTACTGAAACCTTATTTTTGATGTTATATATACTGTACCCACTTTCATTCATTAAACTCTGACACCGTTTGAGATAAAGATATCAAACCAACTGTAAAAATCTCTAAATGTTATTCCTTATAATGCACAAGGCTTGTTTTTTTCAAATTATGGCTTTATTGTTTTTATATATGGTACTGAATCCATGTTTTTGAGATGTTTTATATACTATACCTACTCAAATTCATTAAACGCTAACACAGTTTGGAATAAAGGTATCAAGGCAACTGTAAAATATTCAGAATGTTATTCCTTGTAATGCACAAGGCTTGTTTATTTATGGTTATGCCTTTACTGTTTTTATATACAGTACTGAAACCATATTTGTGATGTTTTATATACTGTATCCACTTAAATTCATTGAAATCTGACACTGTTTGAAATAAAGATATCAAACCAGCTGTAAAAATATAAAAATATTATTCCCTGTAATGCACAAGGCTTGGTTTTTCAGATAATACCTTTATTGTTTTTATATACACTACTGAATCAATATTTTTCTTGTTTTATATACCGTACCCACTTACATTCATTAAACTACAACACCGTTTGAAATAAAGGTATCAAACCAGCTGTAAAATATTCTGAATATTATTCCCTATAATACACAAGGCTTGGTTTTTCAGATTATACCTTTATTGTTTTTATATGCAGTACTGAAACCATATTTTTCAGGTTTTATATACTGTACCCACTTACATTCATTAAACTCTGACACCGTTTGAGATAAAGATATCAAACCAACTGTAAAAATCTCTAAATGTTATTCCGTATAATGCACAAGGCTTGTTTAATTATTTATTTATTGTTACATTATATACTTTATTATTTATTTTTACATATATGTTACTGTATATAAAAACAATAATGCCATAATTTGAAAAAACAAGCCTTGTGCATTATATGGAATAACATTTAGAGATTTTTACAGTTGGTTTTATATCTTTATTTCAAACTGTGTCTGAGTTTAATGAATTTAAGTGGGTATAGTATATAAAACATATGAAAAATAAGGTTTCAGTACTGTACATAAAAACAAAAAAGGATTATTTTGAAAAAACAAGCCTTGTGCATTACAGGGAATAATATTTTGAGATTTTTACAGCTGGTTTGATATCTTTATCTCAAACTGTGTCAGAGTTCAATGAATTTAAGTGGGTATAGTATATAAAACATCACAAATATGGTTTCAGTACTGTATATAAAAACAATAAAGGCGTAACCATAAAAAAACAAGTCTTGTGCATTACAGGGAATAACATTCTGAATATTGTACAGTTGGTTTGATACCTTTATCTCAAATAGTGTCAGAGTGTAATTAATTTAAGTGGGTACAGTATATAAAACATGAAAAATATGGATTCAGTACTATTTATAAAAACAATAAAGGTATAATCTGAAAAACCAAGCCTTGTGCAATTTAGAGAATAATATTCTGAATATTTTGCAGTTGGTTTGATACCTTTACTTCAAACAGTGTCGTAGTTTAATTAATTTAAGTGGGCACAATATATAAAACATATGAAAAATATAGATTCAGTACTGTATATAAAAACAATAAAGATATAATCTGAAAAACCAAGCCTTGTGCATCATAATAATATTCTGAATATTTTACAGTTGGTTTGATACCTTTAAATCAAATGGTGTTGTTGTTTAATGGATTTGTATTATTACATACATTAAAAGTTGTAAAATTATTATAAAATACATAAAATGCTAATTCCAAAAACAGATCCTTGTGCAATAACAAGGATGTTTTTCTGAACATTTTAGTACTGGTTTTATAGTATAATGTCACATATTTAAATTGTTTAATTAAATTAAATGGTTAATTTTTAAAAAAAATTTCCCTAGAAATTAAGCCTTGTGCAACGTAAAGGGCATATATTTATGTCTATCTGAGTTAGTTTGGGCTCAAAACATAACAGCCAAGAGTTTAATTGGCAAAATAAAAACGAATGTCTGATGAATGTCAAACGTCAAACTAACTTTACCGCCGTGGCGTAACATTTTAACACCGAATCGTAACATATAACAAGGAATCACACTGTAGGCTACAGGTTTGGCACCGCAATGCTGGGTTAACACGAACGTTTTTTAATAACCCCAGGTGAAAAGCGGTGGTGGGCTTCTAAAGTGTGAACGGTTTCTCTAGGCGTTAAAAGCGGAGTTTAGAAAGACGTGCAATGTGAAGAGTCCTATAATATCTTTTCTCACGCCTGGCCAGATGACGGCGCCAAAAGAGTCGAGTGACTCTCGGATGTTGATCTCCTGCCTGGTGAAGAAAAATGTCTCGTTGCCAAGTGAATAGAAGACAGTGGGCTCCCAGGCATTGCGCCTGTTCAGTGCCTCCTTCTGCATGCCTTTACAGTCCATATCCTCTGAAAAGAGCACCAATAAGATGTGTCATTGCAATTCAGTCACTGTATTTGTTGATCTGAACACCTGCATGCACATACACCTAAATACAGTGGGATCCAAAAGTTTCATACTGCATTAAAATTCTGGGATTTAAAAAAATAAAGCATAAAAACTGAATAAAATGAAGAAGCAGCACTATTTCTAGGTCACTAATCAAATGCACGGAAATTTAAATGTGTCCACAAGTCCAAACACACTTTTGTGGCAATTTGTAACTATTTAAAGTTTTGTCGAATTTGTGGCTAAAACTTATAAATTCGTGTGATCTCATATGTTTTTGTACAATCTGCTTACACCCACTGACAGTTAGGTTTAGGTGTTGACACTTCATGCTTATGTTTTTTTTTCTTTTTTAATCGTACATTTCCATACGAATCACATCATACAAATTCATACTAAACTGCCAACTTGTAAAATTATCTCATGAGATCAGGTTGTCCCAAGTCTTTGAGTTGGACTCTAATCAAATCTGAAGTATTGTGTCTTATGGGCAAGTTTTAGGTACTCAAGTATTTTGTCTGTATTTTTAAGAAGTAAAAGAGGTTTCAATAGTTTGTTAGTTCACTATTACACTATTATGAAAAAAAAAAAAAAAAGTTGCATAATAGGTGCATTTTTATTTACTGGTTTTTGGAGCCCACTTTCATATAGCTCCCATATCTCAGTCTTCTACTTATTTACCTTCTTCTGTGTTGTTTGGTGGTGGTTTGACAGGGTCAGGCTGCTTCACGATTCCTTTTTTCTGCACATTTAGACCTGGCCTTCCTTCGATCTCCATTATAGAAACAAGCTCAAATGTCTTCACACACTCAGTACAGCTATTGTATTGGAAGATTTCATTTTTAATTCTCAATAAAACCATTTTCTTACAACATCTTCTCACATGCATTTTCCCCAGCAGTTATTGAATTTAGGTAGCACACAAAAGCAAGCAAAATTCCATGCAAAATTAATTTTAATTTAAACTAGTTTCAGCAACAGCAATGAAAAGGAAATCACACACTCTCACAAACATATAGAAACACAGAAACAGACCTGTGGCTTTAAAGTTGACATCCTCAGCGCAAATTGACCTTTATAAAGAAGAAGCACCCCTCTGCTCCTCCCATGGAAGAACTGAGCTAAATGTGCAGTTAGTTATGAAAGAGAGAGAGAGTTGCATACAGTGTCAAAGCTACTTAATTCCACAGCTCTGAGTCAAATCCTCTCCTCAGGGAACACTGATCCCTCTCACTGGTTCCCGTGTTTTCGAGTTTGTGGAAAACAGACAGAGATATAGACTAAGAATGGGTGGGGAAAAGATGGCTGTAGGTATTTATGTTTGTGCACGTTGACTTCATCAGGAGACAGCTTTTTTAATATCTTACCATGCACATGAAGGCATATCCCTTTACCCACAGCCTGGGCATGGCTCTGGCAGATATACTGTGGCCTGCGGGATCTTGGAAGCTGCAACTGGGGTCCAATAACCTGTGCAAGCACAGATGGTAAACAGAGGATGACAAACATTTTACTGTCTGCAAGTGTAGGATGACCTAACGGGCAGTTTTAATGGCTGGGATGGGATCAGACATCAGAAATAACCTGAGACTGGACTGACATGGAAAACATGATGTCTGACATAACTGGCATACTAAAGCAATAACCCAAGAGAGGCTTTTGAGAGTGATTTTACCATTGGTATAGGGCAGGGGTAGGCAACGTCGGTCCTGGAGTGCCGATGTCCTGCAGAGTTTAGCCCCAACCCTGAAAAAAACCCCTCACCTGCCTGTTAGTAGCCCTAGTAATTCTGAAGGCCTTGATTAGCTTGTTCAGGTGTGTTTGATTAGGGTTGGAGCTAAACTCTACAAGACAGCAGCACTCCAGGACCAACGTTGCCTACCCCTGATATAGGGTGTTTGTGCCTAAAAATTATTTATAAAATGGCATCAACATCAATATGACATAGTGTTCACAATGAACACAATGAATAATATTAGTTTTTAAAGAATTAGTTCACTCCGGATTTAGAATTTCTTGATAAATTACTCACCTGCTTTTGAGGAAAACATTCCAGGATTTTTCTCCATATAGTGGACTTTAGTGGGGACCAACTGACTGAAGGTCCAAATTGCAGGTTCAATGCAGCTTCAAAGGGCTCTACACAATAGGAATACACTGAGGAATAAGGGTCTTATCTAGCAAAACAATTGGTCGTTTTCTAAAAAAACAATTCTATACATTTTAACCACAAATGCTCATCTTTCACTAGCTCTAGCTCTAGCTCTAGTCACGTTAGAATACCTCACGTGAGGTATAGTACTGACCCAGTATGTACAAAGTGAACATGCAAAGACTGGTTAAAAAGTATATAAATGTTTATTTTTTTAGAAAATGACAGATCGTTTCCCTATACGACCCTTCTTCCTCAGCTGGGATTGTGTAGAACCTTTTGAAGCTGCACTGAACATGCAATTTAGACCTTCAACCCATTGGTATCCATTGAAGTCCACTATATGGAGAAAAATCCTGGAATGTTTTCCTCAAAAACCTTCATTTCTTTTCGATTCGAATCACTTACCCCCATGTTGTTCCAAACCCATAAAAGCTTCGTTTGTCTTCGTAACACAATTTAAGATATTTTGGATGAAACCCGGGAGGCTTAACTGTCCCATTGACTACCAAGTAAATAACACTGTCAAGGCCCAGAAAAGTATGAAAGACATCGTCAAAATAGTCCATCTGCCATCAGTGGTTCAATCTGAATTTTATGAAGCGACGAGAATACTTTTTTTACGCAAAGAAAACAAAAATAACAAATTTATTCAACAATTCGTCTCCTCCGTAGCGCCATTTTGGAGAGTATCCACTGAATGCAAACAGCGTATGCTGTTCTGTGTCAGCCGCACCACACAGATACGTTTTCTACATTTATTTATGCTTTGATTTGAATGAAAACAGCGTATCTGTGTGGTGCTGCTGACATAGAACAGCATACATTGTTTGTGATTTGGAGCACACCTTGTGTCTGAGTGGAGTGGCACATTCTTCTGAAGGACAAACAGCAATTGCAAATTACAAACAAACTATTACATTCATCCAAAAGGAGAAAAAAGAGTACTCCCTAGTCCCCTTGCATGGTAAACAAATTTTACACTATGAGATTATCATGTCTCTCAGTCTTAGGCCATGTTTAATCAGACACCTGGGATGAGAGCATAACGTCTGATTAACACTCCCGTTGAAGCTGTAAACACCGACCTTGCTGTATCACATTCAGGTATCACATACTTCTGAGAACACTGATACTGCTGAAACATGGCTGAATGATAATATCAACTGGTTAACTAGCTAAGCATAGTTATATAAGGATTAAAACGTGTGTACCATCTGAAGCAAATACAAAAACTTTACTAGTTTAAAGTGGAATTTAGGTGGAATTCTCATTATTAGTGCAATATTTGGTTTCATACACATGCACATATTTGGTTCTAAAGGTAAACAAGAGGCCAGGGAGTTGACAAGTATTAATTTGTGAGTGAAATGGCTGGAGTGGCTGTGGTTTAGTTCCTGCAAATCCTTCACTGACACCCAGTAGTGAAAACACAGCTGCTGAGGTAAAATGGAAAACTGACTCAGCCATGGAGAACAATGTGTTGTGCATGCCAAAGTAAGCTTCAGCCCCATATCTCATAGTGTGTGTCGGACAAAGTGAGAGAGGGGGCGTTAATCTTTAGATATTCTGATAATAGTATCTATATGAACCTTTCTGGAAAATCTTTGGCTTTAAAGATTCTAGCAGATCCTCTGAGCAACTGATCCTCAGCATCCGCGGTATGACAATTATAACCAAACGCTCATAAAGACTCATTTTTCCAAAGTCAGAAGTTTATGTATGATCTCTAGAAAGAACTAGTATATCTGTACTAAAGTTCATTTTTAAAGGTGATGTGTCAATTTTTTTTTTTGTTAGAAGTGTTAATATTTATCTTAGAAGTAAGGCATTCGTTGTTGGATTTCTGAGAAACATGTAAACACTGTGGCTCTGTAGTATGGCAGTTTAACAGATCTGGTCTCTATGGTCTTGAGTCCAGGAATCAGAATACGTTTGCAAATGTTTTATTCTCTTTTTAAATGTAAAAGTCAGTTAGGTGATGCTAGTGGCACAAAAATGACACACTTTACCTTTAAAAAACTCTTGCACTAAAGTTGATTTTTAACATTATGACTGTAACATGCAGTCCACCGCTGACTTCACAACAAATGCGTGTGTCAGACCAAGTGGCTCTCTCTTTATCTCATAGATGATGCATAGAAACATGGGAATCCTGGCATTCCTGGCCAGATGATGGGATGGAAAACAGCCTGCATGGTAGGCTCATGGTGATGAGAGCTATTAGCGTACCAGCGCCTGCCTAAAGCCT
>JAFVLL020013481.1:0-29958 GCA_021397915.2 Tor tambroides | reverse complement strand
GTAAAATAGCCTACACAAATAACATTTAGACTGTGTTTCTGATTAAATAAAGCAGTAACTGATGTCATAAAATAATGAGTATGTTTTGATTTAATAGTCAGAAGCTATAGCTTACATGAAAAAAAAAATCACAAACATGACATGTGAAAATTAAATAATTTTATATATACTGATTTATTCATTAATGTGTAATATGTTTTATTTTTTAAACAAATCATGAGCTCTAAAAGATTTTCAGAAAATTTTACAACTCTTGTTTTAGACCGTCTACAAATGTTAAATCTTAAAATAAAATGTTAGGGTTAACTCTGCATCTTTCTGGGGGGAAAATGCAGCGGTTGATATATAGTTTATTTGTGGGTATTTTCAAAGCTTCAATGTACTGTTAAAAAACCTTCAATATTTTTTATTTAATTCTAATAAATAAGTTCTTGTTAGAAACTAACCAAAATTAAAAATATTTTGCCTATAATTTCTGCACAGGAGAGACTTTGTGTTGTTTCCAAACAAAAGGAAATATATCGGTATCGGCATCGGTATCAGCCAAAATGAGTTGAAAAATATCGGCATATCGGATATCGGCAAAATCCAATATCGTGCAGCCCTACCTGGAACCAAATTGTAATATCTTACAGAGCATTAACAATTGAATATCTCTGGGCATTTAAACAATTGAAAACCATTGAACTAAAACATGATTGGATCTTATTCATGTATAAACTAAACTTCCCTAGTGAAAAATAAATATAAAATGTACTTGAAATCCGTTTATTTCTATACTACAAATACATTTACATATTTATGTGCTTAATAAAAATACCCAGTTGTAACTTTAATACACTAAACTATATGTCTGCTAAATTGGAACAACTGATTTTATACTTAATGCACTTTAATTGTGCGGAAGTAGTGCTGAAGTCCAAATAAAGATATACTGAAGTATATTTGATTGTGCTAAAGTGGAACTATTGCAAGTATACTTTAGGTACACTTGAAATATCGTGCATTTAAATACTGATATTATTCAAAGATCATACAGTCCTCATCAATACTATCATTAAAACACATTTTAGGCTTAATATTAAGAAATGTGCATTGTGCACAAGTAGTACTCCAAATAAAGTTTAATTATAACTTTTATATCAGTAAGTCTTTAGCGATATGTCAGTAAATATGTTAATAGATTTGAACTATATTTAGTATAAAATAAATGTATTTTAAACACTACTTTTTTACTAAGGTTGTAACTGAGCTGTTTCATGCCAATTCAAGGTTGATTTCAAAATCTCATTGGACATTATGATTATTTAGCAGTTACAGGCTGTTCAGTAGTTTTTTGTCCTGATCTCAGACCAGTCTAGTGGCTCGGTGTGTCAGCAGCTGTCATATATCACCAGCTCTCTTCACTTAGCTCTCTGCGTTTAACACACTAGTCTATGAAATAACCTTGTGGCCGACCATAAGAGAGATGGCACCTGGGGGGATGTGATGTTTTAGTCTAACTGTGTCTTTGTCCATCTTCCTTAAATCAACTGCACTCAGATTAAACAAGGGCTTTGTCTGTGTTAATCAGCATCATGACGAGAAATGCTTCTACTTTAGTCTGTCTCATTTCCTCATAAGCTGTATTTTTGTTTTGACATGCTCTGAAACAGGTGTGAAGAGTCCACAAAAAGCTTCTAGAAGTAATTAATCAAATTCGTTTGGAATTATTACTTCCTCTGACAGTACAGAAGAAGTAGAGGACAATCAACTTTGTATATCGCTTTCCGAATCAATCCTTTTAGCTGAAAGTGCTTAGTGAAAGACTTGATAATATGCACCTTCTGGAGAGAATTGTATAATATTATTGTCCACAGTGCAAGAGACTTCCATTTCCGTTCACTTTCCTAAACTAAGTTGAGAACTTAATGATACGATTACCTGAACTCACCCTGGAAAAACCTCAGAGAGAGAGAGAGAGAGAGACTTTTAGCCTAAGCCTACAGTCAGACAATTAAAATACCTTGCGAGTCTTTTATCCTCCTTATGAGAGTATTTCCGCAGGTACTCCACCTCATGGGAAATTGTCACTTTAGAGTTTCTTTGCCACCGGATGAATCCCTGACAAGCTTTAATGAGCAACCCAAGAGAGAACTGAGTGCTTTAATAGGAAATGGGTTTTAGACGGACAAGCCAACGTTCTTCATTTTCAGCTAGCTTAGCCGTTTTTAAAAATGGTGCGGTCTGATTTATGCTCGCCCTGTGCATTGCCCTTTTGGGATCTGGACACCTTGTGAGTCAGGGTCAAAGATGCTCTGACCATCTCGCGAGTTTATCTTGATGTATGCGTAGACCAACCTATGCATCAACCTTGCAGGAATAGTCAACCCTTAACATCATTAAATCCTCTGCAGGATCATGGGCATTCAGACCAGTAGAGCAGAGTCTGCAGAGGTCATGCGGTAGATCAGATGAAATAGAAAAGAAGAAAATGTTCTCTGCTTAGGTGGTTGCCCTTTTCACACTTTTTTCCTTACTTTGAGTTGTGGGCATTCTGGAAATAGAAGCTTCTCGCTGTCGCATTGCTTTCTTATCTGTTGAGTGTAACTTTGCTGATTGTGGTTGTGAGGTGAAGCAGGTCTTAGGCCTTGTCCACATATTTACGAATATTTCTGAATACACAGTTTTCACCTTTTTTCCCCCATTTTTTTCAAAAATATCTGCTAATATCCTAAATTTAGTCACCATTTCATCATGCCATATTCATGCATTTTATTTTTATTTATTTTATTTATAAATATATAGATTTTTTTTTGTAATTTTTGACCAAAATATCTTTTAAATGTATTAAAATGTAATTTTCTACAGTTATTTTTAACAGTTTTGCACTTAAAAATTTGTTATTTTATTGTATTGTTTTTGTTTTACATTTTTTGTTTTAATATTTTTTTTCATCAAAAATTTTGTCAATTTCATTTAGCATTTTTTAAATTTTATTTATTTTTTTTACGATTTTTTTTGTTGTTGTTTTGATCTCTCCCACATTAGTGTTGTTATTTTTGTTTTAATACTTTATCAAAAATTCTAAATTCTTATTCATACATTTCATATTCATTTTTATTTTTTTTTGTTTGTTATTGTTTATTGTTATTTTTGTTTTACATTTTTTAGTTTTACATTTTTCTGTCATACATTTTTGTCAATATTTCATTTTCATTTTATTTATTTTTATGGTTTTTTGTTTTGACAATTTAGTGTGTGTGTGTTTGATTTTTTAAATATTTCGTCATATCAAAATCATTCATTTTGGTCAGTTTCACTGACTACGCCAGTTTTCACCTTCCATTTTTTATCCTATCCATACCAGTGTTTTCTTTCTTTCTTTCTTTCTTTCTTTCTTTCTTTATTCTAACAAATTTTATGATTCAACATATTAATCAGATACATTATATGGGAATTTCTGTGTTTAATCAAAACATGAAAAACTCCCATTGATGTTTTATCATTGTATCTGTCGCAGAAACACTTAAAATACCTTACACTCCACCTACTCATTCTGTACAGTGACCTTTACCTTTGAGGGAAGTAGATGAAGACACCAGAATCAATGAGGTCATGATGCTCCATTCCTCTCCAACCAAGAAATAAACTTACGGCAGATAATTAAATGACTAATGGCTGTGTGCTCCACTTGTGCGCGCTGACAGCCTCAAGCTCTCCAGAGAGGCTCCATCCTGCCAGGAGAAGAAGCTGATGAAATTCCCCAGACTAATCAACTGTTTGTGTGTGTGAGTGTTTGTGCCTGATTTTGTGTGTGTTTAGGTGAGAGTAGGTAGGAGCTGACAGTCTGGAAGAAGGATATCAGTGCATGCTAGCTGGGATGGAATCACGGCTTAGCTCATGGGAATTAGTGAATCAGAAAAACAGAGGAGTAAGAGATGGATTCATGTGGGGTAGGGTTTGTAGCAAAAGCACAAAACACAGAAGCTGAGATGTAATCCAAACAACACCAGCAGAGCCAGCGGCTGAAGACCAAAACACTAACAGACTAATCCAAAGACTGGCTCAGACTAGAGATCAGGTAACAAGATAAACAACATTAAAATTGCTGTCAGAAAACAGGCAGTACTTCCAAAAAAAAAGTGGCACTAGATCAGAGTATATATTGCATATATAGGAGCAGTAGACAGAAATGAGATAAAGGTGTAGCAGTTAATGATGGAATACACTACACGACTTTTTAAAATCGGAACAGATTTTAAAACACTAGGCATCATACACTTGCTGATGTTGTAAATGATTACACAGGAAAAATTGGGCATCATACACTAAATGACTGAGGATCACACACTTTTATGTCGACTTTTAAGTCGAACACAAAAACTCACAGAGACACATGACAAATGAAAACAATCTTTTTTTCTGTGAAAATGGTCAACTCTGACTGCCCAAAATCTGCAGATTCGCTCTGATAGATATTGCCAACTGGTGTTAGCCTAAGTTTGTTTGGTAAGTTTGGTTTGGAGACAAAAAAAAGAAAGAAAAAATGTACCAAGCACAATGTTCTCCACCTGTCCTGACTTCTAACATGCATCCACAGTGTTTGACGTGTTTTTGCAGCCATCAGAGCTATCTTTATCTTTTTCCGTCATCTGATTTTGCATTCGCATGTAAATCGCATGAACGTATTTTGTCCATTACATCGAAAGATCTGAAAAAGCCAATGCATTTACCAGCCCAAAGTGCACAAAAGTGACAGATTACCCTGCTGGAAAAAAAACAAAAAAACAATAGAAACCATCACAGAATTTATAGTGGTTTTACTGGTTTTAATAGGTCTTGTATTGGGTTTTAATGGAAACTCTAATGGACCCTGCGGGTTTCTACTGGTAATTGGTCGCCTTCTATTGGTGGCTTGTTAAAGTGCCCCTATTATGGGTAATGAAAGGTTCATATTGTGTTTTTGGGAGTCCCCAACAACAGGCTGACATGCATGCAAGGTCAAAAAACACTTTCATTGTCTTATAATATGCATTTATTTTTACCTTACTTGTTCAACGACTCCCAAACGATTTGCTCAACGATTCATTCTTCAAAAACCCCTCCTTTGCGTGATGTTACTCGCGGTGATTGGTCCGATTGGTCTCATTTTCATTTCATCATGCTTGTAATGCTTGATAAAGCAGCGTTTGTGAGCGCAGTGTTGCTTTGTATACATATATGGGGGAAACAGCTATTTTTACCGGTCCAAACGCGGCACCTAGTGGCAAAGAATGAATTTGCATTTTCATTCAGACCAATGAGAAAAGACCAACAAGTGGGCGGGCAATATGCTAATGTTTCATGTTGACATCAACATTAACGCTTGGGACTCGTTTCAATGATTCAGAGTCGACTCTTTGTTTTGAGAGACAATAACTTTATACACGGTGAACTTTCAGATTTAAAACTTTTAAGATTTCATTCACTTAGAGCTGTGTTACACACTGCAAGAAAGGTAATTTTCAAAAATCCATAATAGGGGCACTTTAAAAACACTATATCTTAATGGAATATGTCCCAAAACACACTACAGAAAACCATTTTTAATGATTTTAATGGTTAAAAGTTGATGGTTTGTAATGTTTGTAATGGTATTTGTAGTGGAAACCATTAGAATTTCTGTGATGGTTTCAATTCTTTTTTTCAGCAGGGTAAAACAGCAGGTGGAAATGGGAATGTGTCTACCTCATCTATTTGTGATCCAGTTGACCAAAACACATGTTAAAACCAGGTTTAAATAGGGCCTTAGATTCAGTAGGTTCATTTAAAATGCGCAAGTTCACTCAAAGCTATCCAGAACATGGAATTCTTCTACCTCACTTCAAAATAACATCACATTGGTGACCAGCATCTTGCTGCTTGATGCAGATTTTTCAACTTTGAAGTCACTATGAAATCAAAATTGACCATTCCATGCACCGGCACAAGGGCTGAGCAATAGTGCCTCCCCTCCAGCAATTTGTCACTCACACGAGATCGCAGCAATTAGCAAACAACAACAATTGATTAACAGACAATCCAATCAATTCCAGATGGACAAAAACAAGTCCCACACTACATTTCTTCATTGTATAAGAAGCCGTTTCACTTGAATATACATGACAATGGAGAAGAACTGATGATCGCAATTTCCGTTTTATGCCGACTTGGAAATCGGACCTTGAGCTGCAGTAATGACGTAGGCTATACGAACTAAACCATGGTCGCTTCAGCGTCACCATCACTAAGCTTCTGACAACTTTGAGAATATATAGTGAGCTTGTGTTAACCACAGACTTATTTTAGACCAGGGATGTCCAATCCTGCTCCTAGAAGGGCTACTGTCCTTCAGAGTTTAGCTCCTACACCAATTAAACACACCTGAACCAGCTAATCAAGTTGCTAGAATCTTCCAGACAGGTATGGTATGGGAGAAGTTGGGGCTGAACTCTTCAGGACATTGGCTTTCCAGGACCTGGATTGAACACCCCTGTTTTAAGCATTTAACCAAAAACAATTTTAAAAAACCTTTTGACTTCAGAACGATGGAACTTTATTCTATAAATCGTATTTTAGCTAGGCACTAAAATGTTGGGAGTTTTAAACTGAGAATTGAGTGTGGTTTGAAACACTCTGCAGTATTACACCAAACTTCGCAAATGAACTGTGAGAAAGTCCAGTCTTTGCTTAACCCCAGGCCTCATACATCTTTTCAGTTTATGTTTTGTCTGCTTGTCATTTTTTTATATGTTGCCTCAGTGGACTGTCACAGTTCTTTGAGTCAGTCTGGAGACAGCGTGCGTGAGGTCACGACAAATATGACAGAAAGCCTTGCCAGGCTGCTAGCGGGAAAGTAATGATGCAGAATTGTCTCGACCCCTGAGATGCAATAAATGGAAGATCTTCGCAAACAGACAGTAACAATATATTGTGCTTAGAAGTCCAGGGACAGGTTTCGCAGAGTTGAGTTGTTAACCATGCCTGTCAAAAAATCACACGAGAGTGTGTCAAAACCAGAAAGCGGAGAGAATGTCTGGCTCTCCTGGAATACTCTCCAAAAAGCTGGCTCTAAACTGAGCCTCGAGAGCTGTCCCAAGACTTAACCTCTGTCACATTCACGAGTCCGTTCCCGTGCCCTCCTCCTGGATTTCACTGAGCTTTGGGCTTGGCAGTAAAATCTTCTCACTGAGGAAAATTAGATTTAGTCTTTCATCCTTTCCCTTTTGGTAACTCTTGGCCACTGGGCAGCTCAGCCTCTTGCTTTTCTCTCTTCGCTGTCTCCCATCCTGCTGTGGTATTGTTCAGTTAAAGGTTTTTTTCTTCTCTGCTACAGGAGGCAGATTCTAGTGTAGCTACCGCAGTGTCCTCCCCTGCTGCTGTGCCAGTCAGCCCCCCTGACTGGACATGGCCTTGATTGAGTTATTTCAGACTTTCCCCCCTGTGAGAGAGGTGAAGGAGCGGGAGGGGTGTGATGCTACACTCTGCATGGATCAATTGAATTGAATTATTAAGGCACAAGCTTTATTGCACAGTGCTACAATGGCTTTTTAATGCTTTTTATTTCAAATTAAAAAATAAAAAATTTTAATAATACAGCCATGTGCTTTTTTGAGAATAATCTTGTAACAGGCCTTTTAACATTATGAAAGTCTTAATATTTTGAGAATAAAGTCCAAATTAAGAAAATATATTTGTGGCATTATTAGATTAAATATTTTTTGTCAATCAAAACTAAAATGATTTACCTAAATCCTTCACATCCATCCATTATATGGACTGTATTGTCAAAACATTGCAACTTCATTCTCATTATAACTTTATTTTTAAACATTATGATATGTTTCCTTGAAAAATATTTATTTATACTTTATTCGCACACCTTTAAACTCTTAATTTGATGATTTTATTCTTGGTACATTGACTGTATTCTCAAAATAATTCAACTTCATTCTCAGAACATTATGACTTATTTTTCAAAGCATTAACAAACTTGTTTATCATTCTTATTTTCTTTATACTTTATTTACATGCCTCTAATATCCTAATTGTATGTCTTTATTTTTGCAACATTGATATTCTCATTACTTAATTCTCCTATCATTGACTTTTTCAAAAGTACTAACAAACTTGTTTTTTTTCCTCAAAATATTTCTTTATACAGTACTTTTTATACTTTTTTTATACTCCTGATTTTATTCTGAGTTCATTCTCAGCCCATTATGATTATTTCATAACATTGGATCTTTATTCTTGTAGCATTATAGCTTAATTCTCAAAACATAGGACTTTTTTTCTCGCAACCTAACTTTCAAAACATTACTTTATTCTTTTAACATAACTTTATTTGTGTAACATTTCAACTTAATTCTCAAAACATAACTATTTGTGTAACATTCTGACTACGTTCTCAAAACAATGCAACTTTACTGTTGTAACATTACAACTTTATTCTCAAAGCATTTTGGCAGAATTTTCAGATCACAACAAGTTTCATTTTAAACCATTCTCAAACTTAGATTATATTTTTATTTTAACATGGCATTCAAATTTAATCAAACAGTGCTCAGGTGGCCGATGTGTCTGAGATTATTACCTGGTCAGCGACTGCACCATACGGGTGTAATATTGTGTTAGTAGTTGAAGGGGTATGAATTTTTTTTTATGTTGATGAGTTGAAGGTGCGAATGTGACCAAGGACAGGTCAGGGTCATCTCATCCCATAAGAGCTGCTTTCCCTATTGCTTGCTGTAACCCCCAAGGGAATAGAGGTCCCAGATATAAACAAAGACCGTAGAAATGAACCATTGATGGGACTGTCACAATAATCGCCCTGCCCTGTACTTTATTGTGGGTTATTACTAGCCAAGAAAGCATATGGAGGCCCTTGGGGTCATAAATTTTGCATTAGAGTAAAGGTATATGCTCTCCTGCTCCCACCATCTCACCTAATTGTCATCATGATGACAGTTATGACTGTTTTTCTTCCCTTCCCCCTCTTTTTTTCCTCTGTCTTTCTCTTTGCCAGGTCCTGATGTTGGCAGATGGTAACACAGAGGGTTTCCTTTATCATAAGCTGCCTATTCTCTCCAGCCTGGTTCCTCAGGATGGCAAAGCCACTGCGTACGTGTGCGAGAACTTCGCCTGTGCCCTCCCAGTCACCTGCCCGCAGGAATTGAGGAGACTGCTGCTGGAGTGAGAGCTGCCGTCACACTGCATAAACATCACTGTGGGATCTCTCCATTGTCGGACCGCTAGATATCTCAGATTATTACGCAAGTAGCAAACTGCAGTCATCAAAAAACAGTCGTAAATGAAATGCACTGGAAGACATTATATGGTGGCAAGGCAAACCTCTAGGGGTTGCCCTAGTTGTGATGTTCTGCCTCATTTTAGGCCTATTATACAAGACAGTAGTCTTGGGGGATGGAAATACAATGACATCGTAATGTGAGGAGGAATGCTGAGATTAAACCTTTCATAGGTTTGCCTCTTGGGCTCAGTTGATCTATGTCAACCTGCTTTCTAAATGATCAAGCATGTTTCTCTGTAACCTTTCTTTGCAGTGCAGCTGATCAGACCTGAATAAGCTACATGCTGATGAACACACTAGATTTAGAGTGGAATGACACATACTGTGTATGTACACTAGAGCTCAGGACTTGGTGGAATATAATAAATACTCACTGAGGTAACCTTTTGTGATCTGTTTAATCTGTTCATTTCAGACTTATGGTTTCTCACACCAGATTTGACAGGCATACTAAAATTCGAAACTATTGTTTTCTATGAATGTATGTGCACCTTCGCCGTCGTTGGCTGTCCATTGATGGTGCCCAGATGTGAATTTAAAGGCTAGTCAAAATTATGCATCATTGTTTTTCATTTTTTCTGACCACAACAAAACATTCAAAATAATCATTAGGTATATACACTACCATTCAAAGGTTTAGGGTCTAACATTTTTTTATGTTTTTAAAAGTAGGCTCTTATGCTCACCAAGGCTGCATTTATTTGATTAAAAATGCTAAAATGTAAAATTTCTATTTTAAAGGGTTAGTTCACTCAAAAATGAAAATTCTATCATTAATTACTCGCCCTCATGTTGTTCCAAACCCATAAGACCTTTGTTCATCTTCTGAACACAAATGAAGATATTTTTGATGAAATCCAAGAACTTTCTGACCCTGCATAGACAGCAACGCGACTGACATGTTCAAGGCCCAGAAAGGTAGTAAGGACATTGTTAAAATAGTCAATGTGACATCAGTGGTTCAACCATAATTTTATGAAGCTACGAGAATACTTTTTGTGCACAAACAAAACAAAAATAACAACTTTCATTTTCGTTTTTGGGTGAACTAGCCCTTTAATATATTTTTAAATGCAGTTTATTCCTGTAATGGCAAAGCTGAATTTCCAGCAGGCATTATTTCAGTCTTCAGTGTCACATGATCCCTCAGAAATCATTCTAATGTTAGCCATTAATTAACATATATTTATGATTGTAAATCTATCAAAAACAAAAAAGTATACCTATAAAAATGTCCAAGTTCTCAATCAATAGGCAATCTCTGCGGGATGACTTACAGGGATCAGTGCAGTGTAAACATCTAATACAGAAGTCCCAAAGATTAAAAAATGTGACATTGCAGTCAGGCTGAGCAAATGTGTCTAATTATAAGGAGGCTCAGATATGCGGAGAGGGAACACCACTATTTAGGTTGGTAGGATTTCTTGAGAGCTGCTGAGGGTGCGTCTGTTTCAGCACGACAGCTCCTTCCTCTTCCGCCCCCGCGACTTTACCAGCCGTGGGTGACACAGAAAGACAAAATTAACCCATCTGCAGAGCTACAGTACCAGTCCATTGTGAGAAATCCTCAGGCTTGAGTGTGCCGAATGTTTCCTGTGTTGTCGATATGAGTGCTGTATTGTACAGATGGCGTATAGCAGTGACACCATTATAGCCCAATGCTAGGAAGTAGACAACAAAGCAAAAAACTCATCTCTTGTGTGAGAAAAAGGGAGAAAATCTGCCCTGGCCGTGCTAATGCAGACATATCTACTATCAATACATGTTGATTTTGGCTGCCTGTTCTCCTCTTGTAAATTTGCCAGAAGCCACGTTTCCCAGTGTTTGTGTGCAGACGAGTGCAGATTTTTTTGCGGAGGAGGAAGGTGAAGAGAGGGCTCTGCTCCAGTTATGTCGAGTCCTGTCTTTGTGACTTGTCAGGAGTTTGTACAAGCATGCTTTTGTCTGTCTTATCGTTTTTTTCTCATTCCTTCAACCAGCTCAGGGTGATGAAGAGCTCTTTGGAAGCACAGTATCTGCTTGTTCGGGGACCTATGGAACCTCAGTTTGGTAACATCATGGTAGGACATCTTTTGTTGTGTCTGCAGTCCCTCCAGCAATCACTATTTTGTTTACAGCTATTCGGTGACAGGCTACCTGTTGCAAGAACCTCCGTTCCTGTCACATTAGAGGGGGCCTCCATGTACAGATCTCTCTAGTTTAAGTCCGTTTTGAAAGAATAGCTGGCTGGTAGCTCAAGGGCCAGGACTCTAAGAGCAAAGTCCCTTTGGAGATCATTACTGCATAAGATTTGTGAGTGTCTCCGAACCTTCCTTACCTTTGCAGGATAGCTGAGTAATAAGGCCACAGGAGGCTCACCGTGCCCACAGTCCATGAACCAGCCTGGTAGACTGAAGCTACTAGAATTACAAAGTATGAAATGATTGTATGAAATGAAATATTACATATTATTAGTTGTATTATTATTGAGAGAATCATACTAAACTGAGAGGGGTTAGAGTTGTAATTTTGTGACGTACAAATATAGGTTTAAATATCGATAGTATTTTTATAAAGATTTTTATATGATACACAGACACACACACACACACACACACACACACATATATATATATATATATATATATATATATATATATATATATGCATGCATTGTGTATTCATTTAATTATAAGAATATATAATAAATGATAAATGAATAAAAGAATCAAATGCAAGGTTTAAAACCACACATTTCAAACCATAGATTTAAATGAATTCAAACCCTGTGTTATTTTACTATTATTTTATTTATGTACTATTATATCATTTAGTATTTTTTTTAATTGGCTTTTATTTTTAAATTTTCAGTTTTCAATTAGTTTTAATATTAGTTAATTTTAGTAATTTAGTTATATGTTTTTGTCATTTTGTTTGTTTTGTTAATATTTGTATATAGATGTATTTATTTTTCGCTTCCGTTTTAGTTTTAGTAAATTTAGGTTTGAGTTAGGTTTTTCATCTAATATTTCTGTTTTGTTTCAGCATTATTTTAATGACGAAAAATCATTTTTAATAATTTATATAATTTATAATTAATTTCAAATGATGAATCATCATATATATATATATATTCAAGTTAGGCAAGAAAAAGAAATAAAAACTGACTAAAAATTCAGTTTTTCTTGAATTTCCATGTGAGACAATGCTGTACTGCTAACAACATTGTGTGAAGAACAAATTCATTATCTCAAATGCTTTTATTGACAACCATTACTTGACTTTAATGCCCTCTCTTTATCAGCCTGTCCATCTGTTTCCAGCAGTCCCATCTTTTAAAAGCAGGCTTCTTTAAGCAGCTTCCAGTGGCTCGGAGTCCTCGTCAGAGCAGACTGGGGAGAATGGCTCTTCAGCTGCTGAGTGTATGAGTGTGTGTATTGATTCTGCTCTGTGTGAGTCCTTGGCTTATTGGCTGATGGCTGGTAGGATACCTGCCCCAGAGAGAGGAACCAGCCGCTCACAACTGATTGATTATGGACTTCATCGCCGCTGATGGCAACTCCACATTCACACAAACATCCGTTCCCAATACTTACACTGTATGACCTCAACATCATAAAATGATTGTGGACAAAAATTCACAAAAGATTGCAAGACCAATAGTAATTTAGCACTTGTTGAAGATTAACATGTTTTCTACATTAATGTCACATTATTTCTAATGCTGATTTGAAGCTTTCAGTAGTTTAGTCTTAAAACTTTTTGAATGCAAAAATACTTTTTCCTATACTGTGCAGAGACGATAAGTAATACCTTATACCTATAAGTAACCCATTTGTTGGCTCAAATAATTTTTGCTCAAGTAATGGTTTGAGTTTGGCCAGTACTTTTTATTTTTTTTATTTCTATTGTATTTTTTAATTTTAATTTTTAGTTTTCATTTCATCATATTTCTAGCTGGCAGTTTTTTTGTTTGACACACACACACACACACACACACAAAATATCTGGTGCAGAAAACAAATAAATTTTAACAATTGTAATTTAAAAAAATAAATCACAAGTTACAAAGAAATGGCAAGTGACACACTGAATTAAACATGAAGTTTTGAAGTAGAAAGATCTAACTAGTATTTTCTTGTTAAACATGCTCCAATAATCTTTTATTTACAACTTTCAACTTCCAAAAAAAAAAAAAAATCTTTTTTTTTAGTTGGCGTTTTATATATATCATCAGATAAATCATAAATGATATTTAAATGATCCTAATTTTTAAATCCTACCATTTTAATATATATGTTGTTGTTGTAAATATAATTTATGAATTTTCTATGATGATTTATCTAAATTTGTAACAACGTTAAAATTTCTCAGTGTAGTGTTTTTGGTATCTAGTGGCATTTTCATTCAGTGCAGGCAGATTGAAAAAGTTTAACATTTTCTAACATACCACATAACCAAAATAAAATTTAAAAAAAATCAGCGAGTGGATATTTTATTACATTTCAGTTGGTTTTGGAGTCATTTTAGTTTCAGTTTTTCGCATCTATCTTTTTATTTGTTTAGTGCCACTGTTTTCATTTAGTTATTATTTTAGTTTTCACTACTGATAATATCCCTGTGCAGGATGTTTTCTGAACAGTGGAAGACAGTTTGATTGTTTGGGAAACCTGTTTGAAAGTTATTTTTGAAATTGCTCTAAGAGCACAGAAAACACATTTCACCTTTACTAAAGTTAATAATTTTCTTGTCCAAAACCATTTTCTATTTTTTTTCCCTTGCTGACTGATTGGTTGTTTTCTCTTTCAATTTCTAGGCCCTTTTTGCAAGCGCATCAAAGCTAGCTGGCCTGTCTTCACAGTGGAGCATTTCTGTCCTGGTCTGCTCTTCCCAGAGGAGACAATTAGCCATCCTTCTGCCACATGCTCACATACAGTACACACTCCCTGACCAGCAGCGCATGTCATCCAATTGGAAAATTGTTACCGTATAGCAGCAACAATGTGACTCCGTGTGTCATCAGCTGGTTGGTAGCCTAATTCTTCAGCATGTAATGTACTTTCTCTTCCTTCCGACGTTTCCAGCTAGACTGACTAGATGGAGTGTGTGGTGGGTTTGCACTGACACTGCCGGTGATTGATCTGATTTTAGTATTCTCCGTTGCCCCAGTGCCCCGCGCACGAGCTGTTGTTGAGGAACGGACCTGGCCATACATATTCATCAGTAAAGAAGGTCAGGGAAGAGAAGAAGAACACAAACACAAGAGACCGTGTTGAGGCAGTAAATTCACTCCAGTGCGCCGCGGCGGTCGGCGATAGACGTGACATTTCATAGTGTACACACAGAGAGCGGCAGGCGGGCAGGGAGAGGTCTGTCATTTTTGTTGTGTCGTGAATGGGTAATGATATACAGGAAGACGCAAAGGAGCTGATGTGGTCAAGTGAGGTCAGTGAGCTCATGCCAGAAGATGCCTACTGTCGCGCCACATCCCTTCAGCGTTTAGAGCCCGCCTCTGTTTCCTGTCCATTCTTTCAAACCATTACATAAATCAACTGCAGCCAAGGCTCTCTCTGTCCCGTTCCTGGCTCTGTTTCTGATCGGTTCCGGCTATTACATATCCGTATTCTTGATCAGGAAGATCCAGTCCTACAAGGTGACGCCGTCCCAGAATTCAGTCCTGCGGGGTACAAGAAAATAATAGGCTAAATGTGTTGCATTACTTTATTTTCTGCTTGGCTTGGCTTGTATTGTATGGGTGCCAGCCATAGGCTACTATTCATACAAGATTTTAAAGTATATGTAAAGGCAGTTCAGAGAATTGTTTCTAAACACATTATAAATGTTGGGAATGTATTGTTGAAAACACGTTACAAAGACTGTGAACTATGTAGTACTGAATTGACCCTTCGCAGAGAGCTTGATTGACAGGCGATCTGACCAATCATAACGCCGACTCTGCCATCTTGTTCGACAAACAAATCAGATGGGAGAGTAGATTAACTTCGGTGGACTTAAATTTGAAAAATTGTGTGTATTGACGTCTTTCCGCGGTTGAAATAAAATACATTCATTCATGTTCATTTCGTGCATTAAAGAGCTTTGCTCTTTGCTCCGCAATGAATTTTTTACTGCGTGAGAACATGTTATGTAGTGTGAGAGCGGCATGGCTTGTCGGACATAGCAACAGTAAGGAAGGGGGGCAGGTCTTTGTGAAGGGTCAGTTGTGGAGTTAGACCGTTAAAGAGTTTTCACCATGTTTTTGTTCTGGATTTTTTGGGCGGGCCTGAAATCATGGCTCGATGACGCAGTGGAGCCACTGAGCATGGCACATTAGCATCAGTGGTTCTCCTGCTCAGTCACGAGTTACTGTCATTTTACGCCTATAATTTGCTAGCTATGCCTTCATCACGTAAATGCATATTACCAAACATGTATGGCTGTGTAAATCCAATTAGGCTGCTAGAAGGAGCATCCATTCAGGCTGTAGCAGTATTGACAGTTGAGAGCGGCGGCAACTTTCCCACGAGTGGGCGTGGTTTCAGCACTGACAGCGGACACGCCCCCAGCGATTGAGAGCAGGGAATACATCTTATTTTTTCAAGATTTTGATAACTTATTTACTTGCCTTTTTTTTTCTCTCATTCAAAATTGGCTGGGTGGTTAATGACATTTTTCTGTGGTTTAACAAACTCAGAACATATTTAATATTGCTTTACACAGACTTTAAGAGCAGTAAGATATTTGTTATGTCAGTAAAAAGAGTATTAGTGTGGAATATTATTAATATATTTTAAAATGTAATTTATTTCTGTGTTGGCAAAGATGATTTTTTAGCAGTCATTACTCCAGTCTTCAGTGTCACATGACCCTTCAGAAATCATTCTAATAGGCTGTTTTGTTGCTCAAATATTTCTTATTATCAATGTTGAAAATAGTTTTGCGCTCAACCTTTGAAAGCATTGTATATGAAATAATAAGAAAAATACAATGTTTTAAAATGGAACAGTTTATTAAAATGTTTTCTTATTGAGTATCATACATGATATGCATATGATACATCAGGCTTTTATGGCTCATATAGTATGATATAGGAGAATATGGAGCTCACACTCAAGGATTTAAAAAAATGAACAAAAATATGCAATTTGGTGCAGTTTGTATTTATAACACCAAAAATAAGATGAAGTTTTGGCAGATTGTAATGTAAATCAATGAGATGTTTATAAATGTAGCAGACTACTTGCATAAAATGCATAAATATCAGTTGTCACTCTATATCTTTCAATAATATGACTTAGATGATATTTAAGTGCTTAGATTTATGATCAAAGCTCTGTAGTTTTGATTAAGAGATGAACACATAAACGTTTTTCGAAAGCCTGATGTATCATATTTGACATGTTATGATTTTTATAATAATAATAATAATAAATAAACTTTAGAAAATGCTGTATGGATAATCAAGTAAGTGGGATCAAGGTCAGTAATTGTTCATCTTGAAACATTAGTAACAATATAAAAGTTATAGAAGACTAATCTTGTACCAATCTTGATGAGCCTATCACTTAACAAATGAATGAAAAATGAAATGTAATTATGATAGTATTTATGGGTTTGTAACATATCTGTCGTCCTTTACATATGCAAATATGTCCACAGGGTAATATCAGTAATGTTCCCATGGGCCCAGTGTTGTTGTTGGATCTATTTAATCTAGGTTTGCAGTTTTTAAAATAGCCATGTGAGTATGTTTATGAAAGCAAAACCCCCTTTTTTTCCCTTGTAAGATTAAGATCAGTGAATACAGTCAAACAGTTGTCATTCAGGAGTAGACACAGTGGTTATACATTTATGATCAAAATGTCTCTAATTATTTCAGATTTACTCTTTGTAGATCTCTCTTGCCCCTAATTATGTGCTGGTCATTAAAAGCTAATATTTATTAATAATATTAATGAATTATACTTTACAGAAGATAAAGTTCAGTAAGACATTAAACCTCCACATTAAATTATCCACAGATACAGCCAGGAGCTCTCATCTCTCGCACTTGTAAGATTTATTGGGCTTGACCAGAATGTTCTTGTATGTGGGATTCACACTAACTAGAGCAATTGGTGCTAGTGGGAAAATGGAGACTAGTTCATCATGTTAGCCTAGTTACCTGAGGCAGACAGAGGCGGCAGGAAAATCAATCATGCCTTTCGTATGCAGCATCACTGCCCTCCTCTTACATATTCTGCCCTAATGATACAAATGACCACGAGGCACATGTTGAGCATGACCCTGTTTCTTACTTACGCATATATATGTAATATTTAGCAAACACTCCAGCTCCAGCTCATTTTCTCCAGAACTGTTCACTGGGGTGATTGTTCCTCGCTTACATCAGCTTATTTCAATATAGGTCATGTGAGTTTTATCTTGTTTTAAAAACTCTGACTAGTTATATATGTTCCAGAAAACATGTGGTTTCACTTTTTTATTGATAGGATGAGGTTAACCAAAGACTGTTGCATTCAGGATGCTTTTATTCATCATATAGAGAGATTCTGATACCTCAGATGAGCTGAGTCTGATACTGTCATCCTCAGGGCTGTCGAAGGTCCCAGGACACTTCGAAAAACTGGGAATGATGAGAGAAGGCCAGTGCTCGACCAGAAGTGTGGCCTGGCAAAACCAGCCATTGATATTTCCTTGACATTTGTTGACATTTCTGAACACATGTAGACAGGGAAAGAGGAGTTAATCAAAACTAGACAAGAATATTGATGTGCAATTGTCAACAGGCAGTGCCATCTGTACCCTCATGGTCATGGAGGTTAACTGCATGAGGTACAGATGCTGTACTGTTGTCAGTGATGGGTGACTGCACACGTCAAGACAAGACTTAAATGTAAGGTGTACAATTTTTTGGCGCTGCTGGTGTCACCAAATGGAATTTTTGAGCAGGTTTTCCAATTCAAAGGAAAACCTCCCTTGTCTTTTGTTAAAAAATACAATTGAAATTCAATTTAAAATAAGAAAGTCATCATTTTGTGATATAAAGTCACACTGTGCACTGTAAGAAAAAATCTGTAGAATAATGTAAAATTGGTAACTTTGCTGCCAGGAAATCATTTAAGTTTACAGACATTTCCTTTAACCTTAAAATGGGACACAGTAATTCAAAATATTGGTAAAACATTGGAAAAATCAAAATAGTCAAAACAGAAAAAAGTTAATGCAAAAAAATCCTGTACATTGAGTCCAATTTTTACAGACTTCTCTTGGAGTGAAAGATATAAATCGAAAACTGTGAGAAAAATGTAAAAAAAAAATAAAATAAATAAAAAGTCAGTTGTGAAAAAATAAAATCGTAATTTTGAGATGCAATAGCATTCATAAGTTTGGGGTTTGTAGGATTTTTAAATGTTTTAAAGTCTCATATGCTCATCAAGGCAGCTCTTTATTTGATCAAAAATACAGTAATATTGTCAAATATTATTGCAATTCAAAATTAATTGCTGTGATGGCAAAGCTAAATTTTCTAAAACCTTTCTTAAATGTTATATATTATGATGAGTGAAGACTTCAAAAGAACAACATTTTTATTAATAAAATGAATAAAATTTATAATACATTTTTAATAAATAAATAAACTTGCTTACCCAAAAATTTGAATGGTGTAAGAAATGATATTGTATACACTGTATACATAAAAGTCACAATTTCTAAATTCTAAGGAATAAAGTGTGAGATCCAAAGTCTCAATTATTTATTTATTTTTACTTTTTTTAACTCTAAGATGTACATGGGCTTCCATAGTTTTGTAGTTCTGAATGAAATATTTCCTGTTTATTCTAAACCTCTACATCAAGAGAAATACAGAGCACTCTTCAGAAGCATTTTCATGAACTCATGCTAGCTCAACGAAATCACTAAGCAGCCAGCATTCTTTCCTGATGTGCTCGCTTGGATATTATATCGCAGCAATTAAAACCAGCCGATGCCCTTTGCACAAATATGGAGGAAATTATTTTTAAGAATTTTATCTAGGCTCTCTTATCATCGTTGGCAAATATTATGACTCAGTTGGGCTTGTTCGATGTGCGACAGAAATGCATGCACATTTCAGCTCCCCAGAGTGTTGGCTTTTCCTTGAGAGAAGATCTGAAGATATGGTTGAAATGACTCGGCTAATCGAACGCAGGGATCTCCAGGAGAAAATCACTTCTTTTGGCAACACTTCCTCTCTCCATATCTCCTCTGACCGAATCACTGCTTCCCTGCCTTCATACCAACTTACATGCAATGAGAGAATGTACCTTCAGTGATAAGCCAGGGATAGAGTCATAGATCAAGCTGTTGCCCTAATACGTCCTTCCTTACACTCATTTACCATCTTTTACTTGTAGCCTATTTCTGAGGGCTTGATAGCAGGGCAGTGAGGTTTTATTGCATTTCTGTGTAGATATAGTAGCCTACATTTGTTTAAGGCAAATACATGTTAAACTCAGAGAAAACGTGTGCGGTAAAATGTAGGGCTCCAGATTCTTAGATGCATCAGATTTACTTTTACTATTATCATCACTTCCAAAAATAAAATGAAAAATAAAAAAAATAAAAATAAAAAAGCTTTAAAGCATACCACATTATAGAACAAATTTTAAATAAATTGACATTTTTATTCATTCTTTAAATCATTTTTTTTCCTGTATATCCCTACTTGTTTTTTCTGAAGCTTGAAGCTCTTTCCGCCATGCAGTAAAAAGGTAACTCTGACATTTTATCTGATAATTCGGACAATTAATTCGCAAATTGTGAGTTTATATCTCAAAATTCTGACTTTTTTCACATGATTTTGTGTTATAAACTCGTAAATGTGGTTTTATGGAATTCAGAATTTTTTTTTCTCAGAATTCTGACCTTGCAAGTTTGACTTTTTAAATTCTGAGTTTACATATCACAATTCTGATTCTTTTTTCCACCATGGAATAAATAAAATAAAAATGATAATTATGACTTTATATTTCACAATTCTGAGAAAGAACTCAGAATTAAGAGATATGAACTTAGAATTGTGAGATAAAAAAATTGCAAATAACTGTATTTTTATCCTGTTTCAGAAACAAGCTTTCCATATTTCTCATGTTAAATTTTTGTTAAAATTTAATTTTGCAAAAAGTAAAATAAATAAATAAATGCAGGGCACCAGACTAGGACTAAAATGGTAGCAAATGCGCCAATCAATCAATCAATCAATCAATCAATAAAATCTTTAAACAACTGGGAAAGCTTTATGTTTGTAAATGAGCATTTAAATATTTTATCTGATATAGTCGTATGAAGTGTTCACAACTGGCAGAAACCAACAGAGCGTGACTCAGTATATCTGATTCACAAACAAATGTATTGGTTCAAAATGTTAAAAAGATTCACCAAACAATCTTGTACCTGCACTGTTTGAATCGGACCCTAACTCAGTCAGTGAATCATTCTTTACCATTGCTAAGATTGCAACTGACTCCCGGCCGCAATACGTACCTCAAGCAGCATAATAAAAACGCTGCAATACGTGCCTGTACCAACGTAATAAAAACGTGCCACGGTCACGTATTAAACGTGTGTTTTAGCGCCACTCTCTGGACGTTTCACTTTGAAACTGAACTATGAATCATTTTTTTTAATTGGACATACACCTTTGTATGTGTATGTTTGTGGGACTTACATCAGTCTGACTGGTTGTTCTAGTGATCATACTGTATGTTATATAGGAAAAGTTTTGTTTATTCTTTATCAGAATGAAAGTGATTCTAGAATTTGTCAACTAAAAAGTAATCTTAGCTCCTAAACATTTAATTTTAGGAGGCAACAGTCAGGACCCTGAGATCTATATTCAAAATATAGAACATCTTTCTATTTTTAAATCACTTGTTTTGCGGAAATAATCACTTTCACCTATAGAGATCCCCAATGAATGCACCAGCTGGTGAGTCTTTTTTTTTTTCCACATGATGAGATTGACTACAAAATAACATTAATCCTTGGTCTTTTTTTGGCTTCTGTGTGTGTTTTTTTATCATTAGTGCTCAAAAGTCTCAACAAGGCGAGTGCCTTGTGCTTGGCACGTCCTGATTTTGCTGAGTTAGATGTGTTCCTAGGTCAACATATTTTGTTGACCCTGGAACAACATTTTATTCCAAAAATTTGTCTTGACCATATCTCTACACCTAAACCTAACCTTACCCATGAGTAATCCCTAAAATCAGAGGAAATGACAATGATGTACAAGCACCAAACACTGATTGTAAGCCTAAACTTCACAAAAACTATAAACTGGTTCTTCAGATCTGATTGGTTAATCACAATGTTGTTCCAAGGTCAACATTGATCCAGGGATATGTCCCACTTGGTAAAATCAGGTTCAGCCCTTGTGCAATGCTTTGACCACTTTAAAATGCACAAGGACTGGAAATCATTTTACCACAAAATTGACTTGGCAAAATTGACAAAATCTCTTCCTTACTTCATTTTAGGTTCATTCAAAAGCGCAATCATTTTATGCCATGATAAATATTCCCATACATTCCCACACATTCTATACAGGCCAATGAAATGTTTAAAAAGCACT
This sequence comes from Tor tambroides, assembly GCA_021397915.2. Classification (NCBI taxonomy): domain Eukaryota; kingdom Metazoa; phylum Chordata; class Actinopteri; order Cypriniformes; family Cyprinidae; genus Tor; species Tor tambroides. The sequence goes on along the minus strand of JAFVLL020013481.1, from coordinate 8,053 downwards.
GGGTGGGAGACCTCAAAGATGTCCTGTTCAGGATTTAGTCTGTTATGTGCAATAACACCAAATATGTGTCTAAGAGCTGTGAAGTGTGTGTGTGATGTAGATTATATTGTACCTATAACATCTGCTCAGCCTGCCCTGACTCTCTGATCTGCTTCCAATTTACATTCCTGCCTGGTGATTTCTATCGCTCCACTTTGATAAATCATAGAGTGATTTACATAAAGGCAGCCCCACGCTCAGGCTCAAGAAGTCACGCGATGGTGACTGAGGTTAAGCTTAGCAGGAAAGTGACCACGGACAGATATATACTCTGATATATAAACCTGCGGAGGCAGCATTTTAAAACATAACTTACAATGCATTCGAGATATATTTATCGTTCATGTTTGTATATGTGATCCCTGGGAATCAAACTCACAATCTATCAGTCTACCACAGTCTGCTACTTTATAAATAAAGGAAAAAAGCACAGAAATAAATAAGACATAAAAAACATAAACATGTTGGTGAACACATATACACACTCTCATTCTAAAATGGTTTTCTCTCTGCCCTTGATGATCATTTGTAAAAATGTCCAGCACATGCTCCTTTATTACTGAAATTAAATTTATTGATTCTATTCTGTGCATCTGCACTGAGACCATTTATTCAATCTTCATTTAGGTCAGCACAGACCTATGTGTCCAAATACAGTTTTTCTCTCTCAATTTTTTTTAATCTATATTGTATAAATACAGTATATTTTGTGCTTGTTTAATACAATTGGAATGTGAATGGGAATAATCAAACTTCCAATCTCAGGAATTAAATGCATTTAATGGCTTTTGATGTGATGAATGTGCTTATTAAGCTACAGGGCTCTCTGGAATACATGATTCTGATTGGCTAATTGTGGAATTCAGCAACCAGCTACAAACAATCAAGCAGCATTCTTAAGAGTGCTGATATAATAATAGGGACTAACAGCTGCTGATAGAACAGCAGTGCTGTGTACTGTAACAGTCTATGGGAGAATAGTTCATTTAGGTAACAAATTAGGTAACATTGTTTTATGGTATGAGGTTTGATCATATTCATTTGTCATTTAATGCCCAAAGCAAACCTTCTTTTCCTTTTTTAAATGACAATAAAAAAAAAAAAACTTTGATAAATAATTGAATGCTCCATTCCACAGTCCCTTCTATTGTTGTTTAGTGATTTTTGCATTCTTCGGCTATGACAGTTAAAGGAATAGTTCTCCCAAAAATGAAAATTTTGTCATCATTTACTCCCCCTCATGTCGTTCCAAAGCTGTATACATTTTTTTCTTATTTTGAACATAGAAGAACCAAACAGTTTTTGGTCCCCATTGACTTCCATAGTAGGGAAAGAAATACTATGGAAGTAAATGGGGACCATCAACATACCAGCATTCTTCAAAATATCTTCTTTTATGTTCAACATAAGAAAGAAACTCATACAGGTTTGGAACGACATGAAGGTGAGTAAATGATGACAACATTTTCATTTTTGGGTGAACTATCCCTTTAAATGGATAGTTTGCCAAAAAAATAAAAATTCTGTCATTCACTCACCCTCAGGTTGCTCTAAACCTATGAGTTTCTTTCTTATGCTGAATATAAAATATTTTGAAGAATGTTGATAACCAAACAGTTGCTGGTCCCTCCTGATTCAAAAGAATGAAAAAATACACTATGGAAGTCAATGGGGTTCAGAAACTGTTTGGTTAACCACATTCTTTAAAATTTTGTTATTTGTGTTCAGCTGAATAAAGAAATTTATAGACGTTTGGAACAACTTGTGGGTGAGTAAATGATGACAGAATTTTCATTTTTTGTGTGAACTATCCCTTTAACAGTTTACTTCTGGTCGCCATTGCTGTTCCATGCAACCTAAGCTCACTGGAAATACGTGCCTATTCATACATTTCTGCAAAACTGAAAAAACGTACCTATACATACAAATCGCTGCAGTTTCCAGTTGAAATGAACACTAGAGGCAGTAAAACTCTGACAACTTTTATTCTTTTTCACACAAAAGTATAATTTACAGGTATATTTTTGATTAATAAAGGTTAATTTTCACACAATTAGTTGCAGAATGTTATGTTATGACTTCAAAACAATTTTAACATCCTGCACGATTTGAAAACTGATACTTTTGAACATTGTCGTCACATATACAGCTTCATATGCATGCGTTTTCTAATCCAGCAGATTTACTCGGTAGTTCATGCGACACGGCGTTGCACTTAGGTGATGAAGAGCTCCGGTACGAATCCCCGTGAAACTACGGTTCGACTAAACAGCTCAAATCCGCATAAGGAAGTTAAAATAGCATGGCTGCATCAGCGAATACGTTTTTATATTACTTTTGCATTTGTTAACACTATCGGGTAGGTTTAGGTTTGGGTTTGGTGTAGGGGATATTTCCAACATGATAGAGCATTAATCTTTAGCGACACTCACCGGATATTTGAATTCTAAACGGCCGCAATACGTACCTCAAGCAGCATAATAAAAACGCTGCAATACGTGCCTGTACCAACGTAATAAAAACGTGCCACGGTCACGTATTAAACGTGTGTTTTAGCGCCACTCTCTGGACGTTTCACTTTGAAACTGCCGCGAAACATGCAGTAAGGTACATAATTACGGGGCTGCGGAAATGTATGTAGAGGCACGTATTTCCAATGAGCCTGGGTTGGTTCCATCAGTAGATGTTGCCTAAAGTTCCTAATAATTGACACAAAACGCTGTTCAGCGTTTCAGTTGTTTTTTGTCAGACGTGTTTGATTGTTGTGCTTATGTCTTGCATCTTTTGCAGCATCTGGCTAAAAATTCTAAAAATGTGGTGCTCACATTAAAACACAGCTCCATACCTTGTGATTTAATCCCATTACCATACATCTGGCATTTTTAAACACAAAAATGTGTTCTGTGTGAATGATCACAAACAGCATTGGGACTTTACTGTTTCATCACTTCGCTTGTTGGTGTTTACATGTTTTACTGGAAATTGTGGTGGGGATTTTTAGTGACTCTTTCTGCAGGATACATAGTTCTGCCTGTCACCAAGGGACTGTCTTTATTGGTCAATCATTAACTCATTCATCTGTCGCAGGAAACAAATCACTGAGTCACTCAATGATTTACTCAACATATTTTGTTCAGAAACACTGAATCATTCAGAAACAAAACACCCAGACTTGAGATTTAAACGGGCACTACTTTCATGTTGCTCTTTGTTCCTGATCACCCTGTCAGGGTTTATTTTCCTGTAATGACAAAAGCGATTTAATGACCATCTATACAATACCATCTATACAACAGATTTGGAGATGATGCACGTAAGCATCAGAATGGATGGCCTCCTTCTTCTTTGATGAAAACCAGCAGGTCAGCTTTATTTTGCACAGTCCTATCAAAGCAGGTGTAAGGGCTGTCAGATGGAGGCATGTTGTGACCTTTCTGCTCTTATTTATAAAGCCCAGCTGAGCCCCCTTGGTGAGAAGCCCCGCTTAAGTCCAGCAATGAGGAGAAAGGAAAGACAGAGGTCAAAGGTTAGGATAACCCAACCACACACCCTGTTTTCCCCTGCTCATTCCTGCACTCTCGCTGTCATAGACGGCTCTGTGTTTCTCTCTAGGGTTACCAGACTCATCATCTAAATCTCAAATTGGATTTAGAGGAAAAAACTGATGAGACAGATTTGACATTTTTGACAAGGAGAAATAAATCAATTGACAAGCTATAGGCAACAATAATGGCCAAAGTGTAAGGTGGGTATATTTTGATATTCTTAATATTAAATCTTTAATATCTAGGATATGATGACTAACAGTGAATGAACGAATAACTATGTAATTAACTAAATAAAATCTAGCATTTATAGTGGGTAACCATACACAAAGATACAGAAACTCTGAAATGAAGTATTTTCCATTTTCTCGTGGTCTTGCCAAAGCATATGGTTTATATATTTGATTCTCCTTTAATGCAAGCCAAATATTTGAGACATAATATGGAAAAATTGTCAAACAAAAATATATTCTGTCATTACAATCAAATGAGTTTGAGAAAAAAAAACCCTTTCTTTCCATGTGTTTCGAGTGAATTTACAATGACAAAGATTTAATGGAAACTGTTTGAAATGAGTGAATTGAGTATGTCAAATATTTTTGTTCTGCCAGAAAACAAAAGATTTTTGATGATATCAATTGTAGAATAGTAAGTAATATTCCTAAAAATGGTGATTAGTTTTAGATACTGACCTTTAATCTCAGAGCCCATGATAACTCTCTCCTCACCCCCAGTGGATCAGGGCAGAACTTTAGTGAAGTTGCTGGCAGGACGTGTTCTTCCAGAGGGGAACACTGACTGCACAGCCCATTACAGCCAAGATCTTTTACTAATGAAATCTGGAGGAAACTCAAAGCAGAAGATGAAAGAAAGTGCTCTGAGGGCTCTCAGTTCTTCTTTCACCCCTATTTCTGTGTCACAAACAAAGCTAAACAAAAACTCTTTATATCAAGCATATCTTAATTAACACAAAAATTCAACAATAAAAGAGACATATGTCTCCAAGGTGTTGCATCAAGTCCTTCTATTGCAGTCTCTAATTATGTTATACTATATTTTAACATTCTATTCATTCATTGATGATTAAAGAATTCAATTCCTGATATTACAATACTTATTTCCCTTAATGAATATTTCCAATCAGTTATATTGTAAAATATTGTAAAGACTTACCAGGTGTAGTTTGTCCACTATGTTGACAGAAGTGACTGTAGACATCAAAAAGTACTGAAACGGTTAGAATTAGATTGTCTCGAGTTCATAAGCTTTCACCAGCTATAAATTCTAATGATACACAAAAGCATGAACATTATATCGTCTTAATGGCATACTCTATTCCAGATATGTATGCCAGGCTTTCACCATTGAACACTGTAATTCATAAATCAATATAATTACCTTTGCTGGACAGAGTGTAATAAAATGACTTTAGCATAATCTAGTAACTGGTCATTGGAATCGAAGTCACTTAATTTGATTTAAAATTCAGTTGGGGAAGCAGATTATTGACTTGTTTTTACAGACACAGACACATGTCGAACCACTACAGGTTTTCAGTGTCAGTTTTCTTATCATGTTCAGCAAATTCGTTTAAATTGGTTAATTGCTATACTCTAAATTGTTAAAATCGTGTTTTACAACCCATCGCTTATTTCTATTGCAGCTGGCGAAAGTGTATTGCATCAATATTGTATTTTGCTCAGTTACTTTTTTCTCTGTGCGCTCCTTGATGTGTTTTTATTGTTTTACCATAGGTGGCAGTGAAGGGAAACTTGAGGTTTACCCACTCTTACATGCTATTGAACTTTAAAGTTTCAATGTAAAGTAGAGCAGTGCTGTGCAGAAAATGGGTCTTTTACAGTTGATCATATTTTATAGACATGATTAAAGACATTCCACCATTGCGTTACAAGGTGTTTCATAATGCACAGCAGCATGTTGTGAAGTACTGTGGAGTTTCATACCTCTGGAAGAACATTTAAAAAATGTTTACCAATCATCCAGATAACTTCAGGTGCTCTAATCTGCAAAGACTTAATAATGAATTACTTTAAAAAGTACTAGATAATGTACTGAACTGTTATTGTATGTTAAAGACCATTCTTTGGGAGCACACATTCATCCTTTTAAATGGCAGAATACACAAAACAAGGACATTTTAGGCACTTAACTTTTCATGTTCCCCCATTCCAGCTTTTCATCTCATTAAATCGTGATGTCAAGTACATTGTGATCAAGGAAAATATTTTTTAAAATGATAATAATGCTGCACTATACTTTGACTTCAGCTAATGAGAAATGCTTTTGGGTCATCACCTCTGTGCTTTAATCGAATTGTTTTAAAAACCTCTAGCCATATAGACTGTAACATTTCCACCTACTTAAAAACTCAGTTACTGCCTCATTTTTTTTTTTATTAGAATCAAATTGGCTGTAAAAGTCATTTCAAATCAAATTATAATCAACTCTCTTAAAGGGATAGTTCACCCAAAAATGAAAATTCTGTCATCATTTACTCACCCTAAACACTTGTAACTAAACACTTGCTGGTCCCTGTTGACTTCCATAGTATGGAAAAATACTGTGAAAGTCAATGGGGAACAGAAACTATTTGGTTACCAACATTCTTCAAAATATCTCCTTTTGTGTTCAGCTGAAGAAAAAAACTAGTTGAATCTTGTAACTTAAAAAATTATGTTGAAATTGGTTAAATTAATCTGTTGAGTTAAAAAATGGGGGGAAAAAACATGATGGCATGACTTATTGATCTTTTTTTTTTCAGTGTACAAAGAAGCTACATGAGTTTTTAGTTTGCCTATGTATAATAATGAACTTTTAAAATGCCACATTATACTGAATAATATTTAAAATCTTGTTTTTATACTGTTCAGAGTGGTGCAAAATGTGTTAAAAGTGTTATGAAAAGTACCAATCTAAGAAAGAACCATTAAAGGTTTTAAATTCCCCTTGCAAGACAGTCAGAAATAATTAACAATGGCAGGGGAATGCACTGAAAATTCCATTTTTTATGGCCGTAAAAATTAACATATACAAACTCACAATATTATTTAGGCGTAATTATGTTTAACACAATATTGCTTACATTTCTATTTTATTATCTAAATTTGCTTTCAGAAAGCATGAGATTATATTCAACTGAAAATGTTTCTGTTGTGGTTTACACATTTACCAGTAATTTAGTAATGTGAAGAATTATTTAACTTTAAACATTGTAAATGTTTTCCAAATGATGTTTCATTAATCTTCTTTTATCTTTAAAAAAGCTTCCCACCCCCGCCCCGTCACACTGTGGGTCTTTATTCACTGAAATTTATAGACACCTACAATTTAGGAAAGGGTCATTGACGTCAACAAGTTTGTAAACTCCTGCACTGGTCGTTCTCATCACATATATATCGTTTCCTTTCTGTTCCTTGACATAAAATGTTCTTGCATAGTAAACATGTTCTAATTATATAGCGAGTTTGGTCCAAACTCTTCCTAGTTTTATTGGTTCAGTGTAAACAATAAGGTTCCAGCTGTTTCACCAGACAGTGTTGATTGACATTTCTTTAATGCAATCAAAAGAGAGGCAGAGTTATTGTCGTCTCTGATTGGTGGACGCGCCTTCAAGGGGCGGGGATTGGAAGTTGAATCCGAATCCAGCTGTGAATTGGTTCGCATGAGCGGATTCGTGCTATAGACCGTTTTGCCGACTGGGAGAATCATTGGAGACTTGTGTATTTTCGCAATAATAGACGAGACTTCAGCATAGAGTGCTCTCTTGCGCATCCTTTCAGCTCGAGCTTAAGCTTTTCCTTTTCATATGCAGACAGAAGATCACTGCTTGCACCTTTAGAAAAGATTCTGAAGGATTTTACTAATTGTCTAAGGATCTATAATTGTCACTGTTGTGAATACTTTTGAGCTGTAGATCTTGCGGTGATCTGTCAGAAAAGAAAAAAATTAAATTGTAATCTTTGATCATTACTTTTAAGTGCGCGCACACGGAGAAAACGAGCGAAGCGCACAATTGAGGATTGGGAAGCAGTTTTGCAGGACCTGCCTTGTTTTGATCTGGTTGTTGGTCATCGAAATACAATGTTGAAATCTTAAGGCATGATGTCCAAGTCACTGAGATGCCCATAAACCTGCTTGCGCTGTAACTGCCACCTGGAAACTCAGCCTGCGAGCTCCAACTGATCTGTTCAATATCATCATTTGGACTGCTTTTGCAACCGAAATGATCATGCGATGAGTAAGCTCGATTTGGGCATACTGTCAGAAGCAATTACAGGTAAGAAATCAACATTTATAATATTAGACTGAATTATTGTTAAAACATAATCACGTTTATTTGCCTGATTAATCATATTGAAATGTAGTACCAAGTTTAAAAGTAAGTCATAATTGGCATTTATTTAAAATGTAGAATTATTATTGTTTTTTATTTATTTATTTATTTATTT
>JAFVLL020013479.1:0-11985 GCA_021397915.2 Tor tambroides | reverse complement strand
TTCTTGTTCTTTTCTAAATACTGTTAATTGAAAGAATTTGTTGTGGAGTGAGGGGAACTAAAATAGCCTAGCTATGTTTACAGTGTTTATTATAACGTTTGTAAACATTTCGGGTCGCATTAGGCCTATTTCTAAATGAAATAATAAAATGTGACTTATACACGACTTTTCTCTCACTCTCTCTCTAAAAACCGCAATTTTTTATATGCATAGCATATTTTAACCATGCAGCAAACCTTTTTAAATATTTTGATAAATTACTGAAAAAAAATGACTTTTTAAACCGTTTAACTGATTGTATTAATCGGTCAAGGGGAAAAAATAAAAAAAGAACGAAAAGCGGCCAAACATATCGGCCATCGGCTGCCCTGATTTCTAAATATCGGCATCGGCATCAGCCAGAGAAAAACCCATATCGGTCGACCTCTAATGTATTCCTCTTATCGGCGCGACTTATCGGCATAATTTTTCATATCAGAATCGGTCCGATATCAGTCCGATAATATCGTGCATCCCTAGAACCAAGGCCACTGCACTTATATTTAAAACTTCCTTTAAAACACCAATATTCAGAGAATTAGAACATTTTTCAGGCACAGGAATCAAAGCATGATTTGACATCTAATTGTAGAAATAATGCATATACAAACAAAAATGGAAAAAAGAAATATAATAGAGAATACAAAATATATATAAAATATTTTAAAAAATAAAACTAAAATAAAAAAACTATGTTTTTTTATACTGCATATTAAATATATTGACAATAAAAATTTCTATAAGTTAACAGGCGACACACATTTGAAGGTTTTCTAGGTTTGATATTTCTAGTTTTCTGGGAACAAGCAAATGGTTAAACAATATTTTCATTTTTGTAAATCTATCAAAAAAAGTTGGTTAATCTGAACTTGCCTGATAAATAATAAATATACACTTATACATTTAAAAATAAAAAATAAAACTATAAATATATTGACTGTTAATATATTTAAAAATACTATATATTAAATATGAGTATACTGTATATTGCATATAGGAATAAATAAATAAATAAAAAGTCTATGACTTTTACAGGCCTGAAAAAAGACACACTCTGGACATTCCTTGATATTTCTAGGGTTTCCAGGATCAAGGAAATTTTAAACTCAAATTTATTTTGATTTTTGTAAATCTATCCATGAAAAACAGTATATAAACTGTCGTTTAAAGTGGATGATAATTACCGTATTTGCTGCAGCTCAAAACTTCTCACATCACATTCCAAGACCTCTCTTCCCTCAGCTTCGACCTCACCATTACAGAAACAACAGCACTGGAATGCCAGTAACGCCGGGCCACACACTGGGCCAGCTAACACTCAGACATTAGACACCTGTTCTACCACTGCAGTTTAGATGACCCCCTCCAAAAACACCCACACAGACAGCAGTTAGGTTACCAGACTAACGAAACTTGCTACTACCAAGACTTCTGCCAGCAACATTTACTGCATCAATATGCAATCCTTCCTCTGCTTCTCATCTTTTATTTTGCACAGAGCAGGATGTCTGACAACCTCACTGAATTAGCTAGTGCTGTTGTTCATGCTCTGCCTCCAAAAGTTGAGAAGCCACATGCTTAAATTAAACTGTGCATGAGGGCATTTCATGTTCAACTTGTTCAAGAACAGTTCAAGCCTTATTCTGATAAAAAAAAAAAAAAAAAAAAAAAAAAAAAAGTCTTCCTCATTCTCTCAATGCTCCTTGCTATTTCGTTGTAGCTGTGAAATTTATTGTGTTTTATTTGTCAGTGTAGGTAAACATCAGAACAGCTCCTTGGCAAACATACAGTATGTTACTGATAGCAAAACACATCTAAAACAGTGTGAAGGTATTTGCATCTTGAATTGCATCTGATTGATTATGTACGTTACATTTATAAACTGACCGCTAAAGTGCATGTCTGCAAAAAAACCAAACAAAAACAAACAAACAAAAAACAAATCAAATCCACTATTCCTGTTACAACTATACAATATACTGGAGTTCGTGTCAATCATAAAGTCAGTGCAAGGCAGCTAAATTTTCTGTTGGACGCTTTATTCTGCTTGCGTGTGGATTGCAGGTTTCTTAAATTTCTGTATGCTGACATAATTGTGTTTTAGAGAACTAAAGTTTATCTAACCTAAACAGCCAGATTCACTTACACTTGGCTGAGCCGCGTCTTGTATGAGTCTCAAACCACCTCCTGATGTTTTCTACGCTCAAATGCATTTGGAGGGCATTTAAACATGGTCATGATAGCTATCCAATCAGTAAAAATGCATTAAGCGCTCAAGTGTAAATATTCCCTGAGTGTATGTTTGTATTAAAAGCCATGTGATCACAGTTTGACGATTACAGTGAGACCAGTTCATGTGATTTCAAGACAAGAGTTGTTTTAGACCCATAAACAGGTGATGACCTGAAATGATCCATTCACATCACCTCAGTTCAACCCACCAGTGATTTCTTCTCCAGTATTTCATATTTCACTAATCCCGCAAGAGCTCCAAAGAATACATTCCCTACTGTCAGTACATATTAGACATGGAATTCAAATGGATGTTGGGAATTCTCTGCATTCTAATCTCAGAAAAGAGCTATGCTAACTGACCTCTTAGGACTTTACTTAAAGTCACACATAAGGCATTGTGTTCCCTCTCTTGTGTTTAATTACTCGCACTCTAAAAGGTTACACCAGTCAAAAGAGGGAACGATCAGGACATGGATCGTAATGTTAGTCTGTCAACTGACACTGTGAGACGACGAGTGAGAGTGAGTGAGTGAGTGAGTGAGTGTGTGTGTGTAAGGAGGTCAAGAAGAGGAGAGTCAGAGAGAGTGCAGACAGGGCACTTCTGAGCAGTGATATCTGACACAGCAGATCGCAAGTCTCAAACAAACCACTGTCTCCAGCGTTTCCCACAGGGCAGTAGGACTGCGAAAACTCTCAGTACCTATTTGAACGAAGGTTAGAGTGCATTCATAGTCATTTCATTACTTGAATACTTTATGATTTCACTATAACACATTTGCTCTGGGGCAGAGAATACACTATTATATGGCTTTTTCTGCTTTTACTTTTCAATGGGTTGTTGCTAAGGAAGATCCCAGAGGGCTGAACCTATCGAAGCCTCAAGGCCAAATTACGAAAACATGCCATGAAGTGAATATAAAGTTTATTCTGGTTTGTACCGTTTCTCTGTTTTACCAAGAGGCCTTATCAACTAGGGTCAATAAATGATACAGGCTACAGCATGTCCAATACGAACACATGATCAGGAATTGCAAAATACAAAATACAATCTCGACTATAACATTTAAATTTTATTTCAGTATAAAAGGTATTTTTACTACACAGGAATATGGTAATGTACAATATGCAAGATAAATATATAAAATAATAATTAAATAAATAAATGAATATATAAAAATGCAATTTTTATTTATTGAAGTTAAATTAACAATTTAACTTTGCTTTTTTATTGAATGCAAAATAGCAAAGCACGTGTGTGTGTGTGTGCATATTATATATAAATATACATACATATACACACACACATACGTATACACACATTCTTTTGGTGTTTATGTAAATAAATTAGAGAGGGGGAGAGAAATGTATAAACACGTACAAACTTATATATATATATATATATATATATATACACACACACACACATTTATAAAATGAATAAAAAAAATAAACCTAAGACACAATGGGACACAAATTACATAATAGTTTATCTAACATACCTAACATGTCTCACATCAAAAAAAGACATAGGACGTACAGTAGTTGTAGCAAAAACAGCGGAGACCAGCACATGGTTTCACTAGCTGTCACCCCAGTAGCAGCAGCACTAACGTTAGGTGAAACTAAATAAACGATCTGATATACATTCACTTTATTATACTTAATTGAGCATGTCAAGCCAAACAGTTGAGCACTTACGATGACTGATGAGTCTGCCCTGTTGCTCAGGGCGAACCCACCCGGTGATGTCAGAGTCAACCTCCGCGTCAACACTCTCTGCTGAAATAAAGCCGATCCTTTGCATGCATCAAGGATAGCAGCTCGTTTCATGTTTGTTCGTCCAGTTTAGCTCAACGGTCGGGTGCACTTGACACGGAGAGCTCGCACCGTCAAGTGCACCCGACCGTTGGCTTGAACAAAACAGGACACACAAAAACAATGAAAGAAGTCAATACTCGAGTTTTCAAAAGAACTTCCTTTGACACTCCCGTCAGAGACTAAACATTTAAGATTTTCAGTCATGTTTATGTATAAACAACGCGGTAACGTAAATGTTTTGCTTGCGGTCTTAGAAGAGAAATAAGTTGTTATTACTCACTCGGGCTGTGTATTGTGTTTGGGAAATCCAGTCAAGACGCTTTGGGGTTCTTGGGCAGTCACTCCTGAGAAAAAGTTGCCTCCAAAAATGAAGAGTTTTAAGTAAAATATCCCTGGCTGTGCCTCTGAGTAGGTCTTCGCGTTCAAACTGTTTTTCTTTCCAGGCAAAACGCGTCGTACAATCTGCGTTCAACAAGGCAGGCGGGCGGAAGTAATCTTTTACTTGATTGGACAGTTAACTAAAGTAGGGCGGGATCAAAATGTAATCCTAAAATATCATTGGCGGTTACGTAATCAATCATATGCCACACCTGCCCTTATTCTACGAAATTACACTTTATTATAAGAGGTCTACCGGGAGACAGTGCATACGTAAATAAATCATAATGACACTTTTCGTTGTTGTTGTGAATAAAACGTTCTTTTCTAAGGGGGTAAAATTTCCAGGAATGAATGAATCGTTGCTCTGTAAGAGTTCAGACGACAGGACACCTGTCTTTCCTGTTCTAGAGCACATGACCTCCAGGTTTTTTCTATTTGAATATCTTGCCTATTTATCTCTAGTAACTTGATTTGATCCGTCTCGACACGTTGTCTCCCTCGGTAGTTTTCTTCAGTGAGGAAATTTATATCGCAGACTGGTTTGACAAGTTTGAATTAGACAATGCCTCATGGCTGCAACTAAGGTTCAGTTTCTACACAACAAAATGAAAAAGTTCAGTTGATCTGTTCAGAACAAAGAACTATTGACATTTTATAGGCAGTGGTAAGTTTAAGAAAAAAAGAAAGAAAGAAGCAATTGTTTGCCACTTGAAAAAAGGCAGTGAGCTAGAGCTTCTCTTCATTCTGACATGCGTACAGGTCCCAACACTCAAACATTAAATAATACACAATGTCAATTTAACACTTGAGTAATTAGGAAACGACGCAACACCATTTACATTAAGAACTATTACTACAGCACCCCCCTGTGGTCGACATATTAGACACTTGCACTAAGAACTCCACAATATTTTTTTGATGTGAAGTTTGGTGAGTGGTTATTACCTGTCATTCGTAATCCAATTCAGGTTCAAACATAAAATTATATTGAAATGAAATTAAAACAAATAATAACATAACCGCACATCTGCTTGCGATTTACAATGCCAATCATCACTGGCGTTGGTTACCTAGAAGCTTTTTAAAATTATTTTTATGGCGTAAACAGAGCAGTTTAGCATAATTGATTCATCTAAGGCTGTTGATATATGTGCTGAGAATCATCCGTAGGAATGTCTTATTTGAACCAACGAAAGTATTAGTGTAAAAAAATGAAAACATGAAAAGACATTTACCCAACCTTTAGGCCATCCAAGATGTAAATGAGTTTGTGTCTTCATCAAAAGAGATGAAATTTAGCATTGCATCACTTGTTCACCAATGGATCCACTGCAATTAAATGAGTCCAAACAGCTGATAAAAGCATCACAGTGATCCACAAGTATTCCACATGACTCGAGTCCATCAATGTCTTGTGAAATGAAAATCTGTGTGTTTGTAATAAACAAATCCACTATTAAGACTTTTTTTTTTTTTTACTTCAAACTGTTGTTTTGGGCTAAAATATGTGTCCGCTATCATAATATTTGAATCTTATCTGATTCAGGTGAGAACTATGCACAGATCAAACACCATTTACAAACAAAAACAGTCCAAGACATTTCTAAACAAATATGTCAGAGGATTTTAATGTGAGAGGACAACAGGTGATATTATTATGTTATTATATTATTATGGGTTATAGGCTTGTGTTTAGGACAGAAGCAATGGTTTAAACTTAAAACTTTAATGATGGATTTGTTTCTTACAAAAATGCAGATGTTGATTGATGGACTGGAGTCGGGTGAATTACTTGTGGATTACTGTGATGCTTTTATCAACTTTTTGAACTCTCATTCTGACGGCACGCATTCACTGCAGTGTATCATTGGCGAACGAGTGATGTAGTGCTAAATTTCTCAAAATCAGTTCTAATAAAGAAACAAACTTATTTATATATTAGATGGCCTGAGGGCGAGTACATTTTGAGCAAATTTATTTTATTATTTTATTTTTTATTTTTTTTACACTATTACTTTTGTTGGTCCAAATAAAACACACATTTCTGTGTGATTCTCAGCACATATAGCAAAACCTTCATACTAAACTGCTCCAAACGGCAGGGGTTCGTTTGCATCTGATTAAGTCCCATAAAATGGTGAATATTAAATCAAAGTTCAGTTTGCATGACTTACATGGTTCTTCTAATCTTTTTGAAGCCTTTGTAGGCTATATACTTTCGGCAGATCTTTCAGCAAATTTTAATTTTTGGGTGAGCTAAAGAATAATTAAAGATTTATTGGTAATATTTTAGAATAGCCTATAGCGTGACTTGATGAATTTACACTATTGCACAGGTAAATGAGTGAACTGATTCTGGAAATTGTAAAAAGGCACCAACTGTACTCATAGGATAAAGGTCACAGACAATCAATGTGCTGATGCATCTGCTTCCATTGTTAGAATAAACAGTGTGTCTTCAACAAATGAACTAACACTCTCACTGCAAGCTGAGAGGTCATGTAAAAGGTTCTTTCAGAGCGTTAACAAAGTCCAAAAAGCTTGTGGATATTTCTTGTATAATTTATAGCTTATAGCTTACACATTAACTTGATAAAGATAACTCAGGTCTCCCAATTAAATCAGTATCTGTTTGGCCAACATGAAGACCAAGATGCTGCTTGAAAAACATTATGTCATAACCATGTACCCATGTAACCATGACATAAAGCTTGAAAGCTTATTCTGGAGGATCTCAAAGTTGAGATCTTCAGCCTTTAAAAGAACAGAACAATAGGACAATCACCCAAAGCACAAGCAAAGGCTTTGAATTATTGTCTTAAGGGGCTTAAAAGAATTAACACTGATAAAAAAAAATATTGATTTTACAGTACTGGCATTATCGCATGAGAACAAAACAACTAAACTGAGTTGAATAATGACACTATTGACTTCTGTAGATAGTCATTTCATAATTGAACATCTTTGAAACACAGACACGTTGAACTGAACTGAATCAACATTGACCTAAATTGAGCTGAATTATTACCTTATTGTCTTCTGTAGAGCTGCTTTATAGCTGAATTGAATTCATTTAGGAATTGATGAACTTTGCAACATCAGCACTTTCATTGAACTAAATTCAATCAACATTGAACTGACTTGAGATGAATGATGATACTATTGTCCTCTCTAGAGCTGCTTTACAGCTAAGTTGAATGATTCAACTAAATTAAAATTGAATCAACACCAAATTAAATTGAGCTGAATAATGAAGATTATATTCTGTAGAACTGCTTTAAAGATGAAATTGAAGTCATTTCATATTTTATCATTTTTGCTTGAATATCCACTCTTAGTTTCACGTTTACCTCTGTGATGCTGCTTTGAAACAATCTGTACTGCATATAAAGCACTATGCAAATAAATATGACTTGACAGGGTTTGAAATCTGGAATAACTCAGACTTTAATGCAACTGAAAATATGTCTGACCTGCATACAGACTGCTGTCCACCCACACGCTCCATCACATTTGGCAGAACTGGCACAAAATTTGCATGGAAAACCAGACAAAATTCAATCTAAATGTGGAAACACTCATAGGGACATAAACAACCTAAAAAAAAATCCTCACAGTTGTAATTGCTGCTGGCAGTGTTGATGTTAAAACTAGTTATTTTTCATGCTAACTTAATTTTATGAACAAAACGTGAAATTTGTGCCATGCATGCTTTTTTTAACAACAACAACAACAACAAAAATACTCAGTAGGCCCATGTATCAACTGAGGAGAAGGCTCTGTTCTTAAGGTTCTGTTGAACAGTGCTCTGTTTACTTGTGCATTCAAAAACTGCGCGCACAAGTATCTTTTCCCAGAATTCCCCAGACTCACTTGTTTCAGTGAGTCATACTGCATCAGGACCTTTCTGCATTCATCTCAGTGACATGCACATGCACTGGCTCAACATGTCCAGTAGATGTCAGTATTGGGTTTAAATTCAAGCCACTGAATGCAATATTTCTCAACAGCTGGAGTAAAGGGCGAAGTGAGAAACGTAAAACAGACTTTTCTGTGATTACGTCAAGCACAATGTATTTTTACTCGAAAAAGGAAAAATGTTCCAACATTCACACATATTTGTACTTCATGCACCTTCACTACAATTCAACCAGTGGCCGGAATGACCCGAGAGTAGCCGAGTCGAGCCGAAGCGAGCCCCGGAATAACCCGGATTGAGGTGTGTGAGGAAGGCTGAGCTTCGCTGTTCTGTAGATAGGGGCAGAGTTTTAGTGTATGTGTGAGTGGGAGATGGACCGAGGGCGCTCTACTGACTAGCAGAGGCGAAGAGCGACTCCAATAGCCAGAACTATTGAAATAATATACGCGATCGGGTCGTCGATAGCCCACTCCAAATACAAAATAAGTCGCCCATCTTTCACATCTACTTCACACACACTAACACGGCATTGATGGTAATGTATGCAAGGAAACAACCGAGACTCGGCGATGGGTAAAGAGCTCTATTTTATACTCCGATTTTCCTTCTCCGCTTTGACAATCCGCCATTTTTAGCCAAACCAAAATAAGTAGAAACTTAAGGAAGCCGATTCAGCTGTTGCAATTTCTGCCACTATCTGTGAAGATGGTTTTTAACTGTTCCTCTGTCTCTTTTTCTTGTTTTATTTTGTAGGTGCACCGACCGAAGGGATTCTCAGCCCTATCAGGTAGATCTGAAACAAATAAGATTAAAATGGGGTAAATCTAGTGCAGGCTTTTGAGGCAAGTTAGGCCTCTGTGTGTAAAACACAGCAAAAAGTGCCTCATTAACACCATGTTTGTCCTAAAATGAGACACACATTTAGATTACACTGCATACATAAATTTGTGCTTTCATTAGTCGCCTGCCCATCGAATTTATCATGTTTTAAATGCGCTCAGAGCGCTAACGTTAGCGACTTTAACAGGCTAACGTTTGCTCGCTAGCAGCTACATCACAGGCCCGTGTGCCTCAGCGATTTACTTCGAAATTACCAACATAATAACGTTTATAATCATTAATACAAGGTTTAAATTATGCTACTTTAAAGAAACGGTTGTATACGTAAATACGAATTTAGTGGTACGAGGTTGTTTATAAACAGTCGTCTTGATAGTTGCTAGTTGCAACCAAATCCAAATAAATCGAGTCTTATTAAATCTAGACCGTCAAGAGATGGTTAATTTTATGTGGGACTGTTAGAATAATGCGTATAGGCTTTCCTATGTTCAGTTTAGTTTTGCAATGACGTAGAAAGTATGTTATGACAAACATTATCGTGCTATGAGGTATTGTCGTGTTTTGGAACATGTTAGATGATTGCTAGCTGGTATACCATCTTAGACCAGCAACAAATGAGCTGGTCAAATAGCTAATGACCGTTGTAGACCAACTTTAAATCAGATCTCATGTACACTGCATGTGAGAGAGGGTAATTGCTGCAGAGTTCAATGTAGGAATGTCATGTTTTGACAGACTCTTAAGTACTCATCCAAGAGTCACCCTGATCACCGACATGAGAAGATGCGTGACAGTAACGACGCCACTCCACCGTGCAAGATGCTGCGGCGATCAGACAGTCCAGAAAACAAACACATGGACAGCACCGGCCATGGCAGAGCAAAAGCCATCCATCCACACCGGGGGAGAGACAGAGAAGGAGGTAAGAGGGGAGACCTGGAGTCATATTGATCATTTGATAAGAGATCTGACACAGATCTGAGGCTGATACTGATGCTTAGATCGATAATGCAAATCTTACCACGGTCTTAATTAGTCCACAAGTGTTTCTATAGGGCCTTTCGCACCGCTATAGTTCCAGAACTAAAAGTAAAGTACTGGGACGATTTTGTGCGAACTATTTCCCAGTACCATTTAAAGGGTTGCATTGGCACCAACAGTGGGTACTAGGAAGTGACGTAAGCCGGTCGACAGCGACGTCATTTGTGCGCGGCGTTCAACAACGGAAACGAAGAAGAACAACGTTAACAACAGGAGGATGGAGGACGCTGTGATCGGAGCTGTGTTTTTGTTGTGTCTCGCGGGTTTCACAATAATGGACATGGAATGTCGACATACGTCAAGCGATTGAAAGAACGGAAAGGAGGACTAAGAATCTCCAACGACAACTGGCAGTGCTACATTTCATTGAGGCTGAAAGAAGCACAAAACGCCGTAGACGAAGTCTTCAGGTAAATACCGTTTATAAAAACTCTCAACATGTTCTTTCTCATGTGATGCTTAGAAATATGAAAATATCAAATGTTGTAGTTGAAATTTATACACAGGAACGAACACTTAATGTGAAATTACGAAAAAGTTATGCGCTATTAACAATTCAGACAGTATACTGCTCCAAATAATTAGTCATTCCTCATGTTATACCACAGGGTAATCGTAATCTTCACTTTATATTTCATAATGCCTTATGCAGGTTTAATAGTAATTGATTACTATGTACCTATCAAAGTTAATAAGTAGCTAGCTGTGACATTACACAGCATACCAAAAGGTCAATGACCTACTTTAAGAACTGTTAATCTGTTTCTTGTTAGTAAGTTGTTAGTCTAATGTCTGTCTACACATGATTTTGGATCATATAATTACTCATGATAATTGAGTATTCATTACTCATATGATCATATTTTGGGTCATATAATGTACTCATATGATTTTGTGTAGTTATTCACTGGCAATGGAGCTGTGTTTTAATATGAAAATGTAGCTCACTAACAATGTACTGATTGTGTTTCAGATGTTGCTACGGATCAACTCACAACGCTGTTCACCTGATGTTTGGATCCGCAAGAGTATCGATGAGTGGTGGTCAACTGTCGTGCCCTATTTCACAGAGGAGCAGTGGATCCAAAATTTCAGAATGTCTAGAGACATTTCACTACATCTGTCACCGTTTGAAGCCAGCCTTAGAGAAAATGGACACAAACTATTGTGTGTCTGTACCTCTCCAAAAAAGAGTTGCTATTGCATTATGGAAGCTCGCAACGAACTCAGAGTACAGAAGTGTGTCACATCTGTTTGGAGTTGGCATTTCAACTGCCTGTGACTGTGTTAAAGACTTCTGCTCCTCAGTTGAAAACATCCTGTTGCCTGAAATCATTACGATACCACAGGCAGAGAAGCTGAAAGAACTGTCCCTTAACTTTGAACAAAGATGGGGTTTACCACAGTGTGTGGGGGCAATTGATGGCTCCCATATCCCTATTCTGGCTCCCCAGGAATACCACACTGAATATTTCAATCGTAAAGGGTGGTATTCCATTGTGTTGCAAGCAGTTGTTGATGCAAAGGGGTTATTTTGGAATGTTTTTGCAGGGTTACCTGGCAGTTTGCACGATGCCAGGGTACTGCGTTTGTCTGCATTATGGGAGCTGGCTGAGAGAAGACATTTGTTTGCACAGCAATACAGAAATATTAATGGACAAGACGTGGGCCTCTACATCCTCGGAGATGCAGCATATCCACTCACAAGCTGG